>BGPR01011455.1:0-26545 GCA_013235015.1 Araneus ventricosus
TCACTGGACCGGTTACGTATTGCTGGTAACAAAGATTGTTTTAAAATGTGAAGTAAATACATTGAATATTAGAGGAAATATTAGTATTTGCACTAAATAATTTTGCTGAGCATATGATGAAATAGAGTAATTTTATAACTAAAGCCAGATAAAATGGGAGCTACTTATACAAAAATTGCAGTGAATACCGTTAAGAATTCAGAAGATATATCCGGCGTTGCAGTGAAGGTGTTAAATTTCTCTTTGAGGAGAGCTAAGATGTGGGGTTTTCCACAAATATATACTGAAACTTGAATCTTCGAACAGAAGAATTAAATTTTAGGAAGGCAGAATATCATGAATATCCATTTACACTTATAAACTGAAAACTTTATTTAAATTGCATTTTATCGAGAATCATTCGAAAATTCAAGTTTAAAAAGATGATATAGATCTTAACGATAATCATCTGGAATTTTTTTATATAGTATTCCATATATCTGGCTTTGAGATTTGAAAAAAATTATTCTCTATCGCAAATACTTAGCAAAAATGATTCAGCACAAACACTTATATTTCCTTTTAGATTCAACGTATTTACTTCAAATTTAATACAATAGAACATATTATGACGGCAGGTTTCCTGTAGAGTTAGAATAATTTGATAAAAAAAAACTCTACATGTTTTAAGCAAAAAACACAGGGAAAATAGAGATTTTAATGGAACCTTTATATTTTTGCCGATACTTGCTTCTGCATTTATGAAAATATATGTAAGCAATGTGCATAAACAAACAAAATATTTTTATTAAAATTTATAAAACCTTTATATTTTGTCGAATGATTCTGTATTTATGAAAATATATGTAAGCAATGTATAACAAAAACAAAATATTTTTTTATTAAATTTATAAAAAACCTTTATATTTTGTCAGATGCACATTCTGTTTTAGAAAAATATGTGAAGATTGCGCAACAAACAAAAATCATTTTTATTAAAATTTATAAAACCTTTATTTTTGTCGAGATGCCATTCTGTATTTATGAAAATATATGTAAGACATATGTGCATAACAAACAAAATATTTTTATTCAAGATTTATACAAAACCTTTATATTTTGATTGAATGCCCATTCTGTGTTATGAAAATATAAAGCAATGTACTTAACAAAAGTATTTTTATTAAAATTTATAAAAACCACATATTTTTGTCAGATGCCCATTCTGTTTATAGAAAATATATGTAAGCAGTATGTGCATAACAAAACAAAATATTTTTATTAAAATTTATAAAACCTTTATATTTTGATCAGATACCATTCTGTGTTATGAAGAATATATATAAGCATGTGCATAACAAACAAAATATTTTTTATTAAAATTATAAAACAACCTGTTTTGTCAATGCCCATTCTTATTGTTATGAAAAGATATATGTAAACAATGTGCAACAAAAAAATATTTTTATTAAGAATTTATAAAACACTTTATATTTTGTCGAATGCCCATTCTGTTTTGAGAAATATATGTAAACAGTATGTGCATAAAAACAAAATATTTTTATTAAAGATTATAAAAACCTTTATATTTTTGTCGAGATGCCATTCTGTTTTATGAAAATATATGCTAAAGCAATGTCATATAAAACAAAATATTTTTTTATTAAAAATTTATAAAAACACTATATTTTTGTCGCAATGCCATTCTGTATTTATGAAATATATGTAAAGTGTGCATAACAAACAAAATATTTTTATTAAAATTTATAAAACTTTTTTTGTCAGATACCCATCTGTATTTATGAAAATAATAATATGTCATCACAATATTTATAAGATTTATAACTTATGTCGAATGCCATTCTGTATTTATGAAAATATATGCTAAGCAATGCATAGAAACAAACAATAATGAAAAGTTTCAAATCATTATCGCTTCCGGTGAAGAAGGTGAGCCGGAATCTATTTTAATCTTCATCAATTTGGTTGGTCCCTAAAGCCCTCGTGACCGAATCTCCAGTGTAAAATAAGTATAATAATCGATTGCATGAAACACGATTCTCCCAACTCATTTCAAATCATAACTTTGGAATGAATTGCAAATTTCTCTCATTTTACGAAACGGTGCTCAATTTTTTGCACACCAGTGAATAAGCTAGAACAGACAACTTGTGAAATTGATTTTGTGAACTGAATTCGATAGTACGTGTTTTAGCTCAAATGATTAACTGCACACTTGTTTGGACTAACACCTTAAATACCAGCTAAATAGCTGGAAAAGTCACTCCTTTCTCTGTTGCACGATGAAGCACCATCGACACTAGTTGAGCGGCGTCCTTCACGTTTCTCTTTATCACAATGCAGATGGATGATTGTTCTGAGTCTTTTTAATGGTAATCGGTGACAAATGAGATTTCGGAGTTCCCGATCTCTCTAGAGGTGCTTCAAAACAAATTCTTGCTCGCGAGGCTGCGCAGTCTGAAGAGTTTTGTGTTGCGTTTCGAAGAGTGCTCCCGACTCGTACTTCAGCACGTTTCGCTGATCCAAAGTTCAGGTCCTGTAAGGACGCTGAAAAGTGCAATTCGAGACAGTCGCCGGGAGTTGTAAGTTTGCGTTTGCATTTTAATCACCGAGCTTAAGGGGTAGTCTGTTGGATTGAGTGAGTAAACAAATGATGTCTCAGTAGAAACTTGAATGTGCATTATAATTTTTTAGGTTGGATGATATTTTCAGCACAAAATATACCATAAACTAATCTATATTCAAATATTTTTTTTAAAAAAATTACATTGTTATTGATTTTTTTAAATCGAAAGTTTTTCTCTCGTATTTTCTAAAATGGATATTACTTTTTAATTTAAGTAGAGTAGACAAGACACTTACTGCCAGGTTAATCATTAATTTAAAACAAAATAGCTTTTACCTAGGTTTCCATTATAAACCCATTTATACTACAAAAGTAAACTATACGAAATGTAGAATGGTGGAAATAACTGTTGTGTCAATCTGTTCATCCATAAGGTAATCAATAAAGGTTTTACTATTTACTTTTAATATATTGCAAAATACCTTCAGGGATAATTTTTTTTAAGCAACCCTGTATTCAGTTTAAAGTAGAATAGTTGTGACAAATGCAACTAACTGTACCATTTTACTATTTTTCCTTGAATTAATAGTATAAATAAAAGGCTGCACAGCCTAGTAGTAAAGTTTTGGCTTAGGACGGAGGCTCCGGCTGAAAACCGATTTCACTGAAGAGACACGTGCATGTGGCCTGCTGCGCGCTAAATCATATGAAGGGGTTAAAGCATCCTTCCGCTTATATGGTGTGGAAGTTTGGAGAGAGGCGTGCCAGCTAATTATCGTCTTCGTCATCTGACCTGATTAAAATAACGAGGTCGTCTCAAAATAAGAATCGTATTGCTTCTGAACTGTACTGTAATACACTAAAACCAGTAAGATGATGATTATGTAGTTACACATTATATTAACGTTGATGTTTCATATGCGGCCGTTAAAGTACTTTTTTTTACCAAAGTTTAAAATGTTGACTTCCATAAAAAAAATATCTATCGTGTACTTTGGAAAGAGGCGTTACTTTAATAAATTAATCAGTGCAAAGTGTATACTTCAATCTAGTAAGCTATTTCTTCCATTTCAGAAGAAATCATTTTGCCTTTATAAGGAACAATCTAATTGCTCCAGTGGAACAAAATTCGGAAGGACCCTTAATTCCGACAACGTTCCTCTTCCGCATTCTTGAATCTCACCACCATATTTATTTATTAAGGTATCCGCCTGTGTTCGGAGACATTTATTTGAAAAATAACTATATATTTTTTTTAATTTTATTTTTCAACTGCATATGTTTTAAAACTATGAAAATATTGTAAAATTAGGTTTTCAAAATAATATTTCTTTAGAAACAGAAATTTGAAGAAAAATGATAATTATTTGCCTTACGCTAACAGCCATACACAAAATCATATTCTAAATATACATAAATCCTTGTGAGTACATTTTATGACAGTTATCTGTATTAAAATATTTCTTGTACTTCAAAATAGTTTTGAGAATAGCTGAACACAGTTACTAAACTGTAATTTTTCATAAGAATGCTTTTCGTTTATATTTAAGCTCTAAAATAATACTTGATTTTAAAATTGCTGTAGCTTTTTAGAGGAAAACATCAAGCATATTACAAAAGACAATATCAGAAAATTTCATATCAATACTCGAATAACTTATTGAGAATTATTGTTACAGTCGACAGTTTTCCTCAAAATATCCTTTCTTAGAAAACACATTTAAAGTTTTCAACAAATATAAGCTACAGTTCGGTAATAGAACAGCTGCAACTCCATTTGTAATTCACGTAGAGTAAAAAAGGTAAGACAGTTTTAGAAAGCCTATTAAACAGGCTACAAAATTAAGTCATAAAAATGTTTGATAATTTCATCAAAACGACGATTTAAAACCAGTCGATACTAAGCAATCATCACTAAACACTTTCAGTGACACAGCTTATTAACGGAAAGAACTATCGATTCGAATGGCAAAGTCTGAAACGATGTATGCAGCCCATCAACGCCACCTCTTAAAGACTAACCATTGTTCTCCAAATTCCGCCACTGGGGCAAGTCCAAATATTTGCCGAGGTTCCATTACGGGGGTGCCCCGCCGAGCTGACTTTCACGGAACGATCCCGCTCTCGGGAATCTGCTCCATTTTTAATATATATGCAAAGAGAGCGCTTTTCTGGGATGTAAAGTTGATGCCTTAATCAGTCACTCGCGACACCCCTAAATGGATGAGATAAACTATTTCGATTCTTCGAACAAAGGCCTCGGTGTTGGGAAAAGCGGTTAAGATCAAAGTGAGTGGAAGAATGAGAATATTAAAAGGTAAACAAGAGCAAGTCGGCATTTTTTGGGATGTTTGGGGAGTTCTCAGAAGAGCAGTTGACCTAGATTCTAGAGTAGTACAGGTAATATTATGCGTTTAACAGCAGCTTCGCTTTTTACCGAAGTTACCCTTACAAATACCGAAGAAACTCCATTACAAATCTAGTTTCATCGTAACAAAAATTGGAAAAGTTTGATTGAAGCACTCGCTGAAACTCAGAAAGATTATTGGGTTGCTTGCTTCATCGGTATAATCATGCAAATGAATTGGCGAACTTTTTGTTACCCTCTGAGCGGTTAGCTATTTTGATGTACTAGCTTTAAAGTCTTAAAAATTTGTTTTCAATGTGAATAATTGAATCTTTATTGCGTTTAATAAAGTCTCCGAAATCTTAAGAATATTTTATCCATCGTAGTTTAAGAAATTATACATTCGAACATGAGTACCTGCTTTTGAACTCAATATGAGAAACGGAAAAAAAACGTGTTAAGCGCTTATAGGGTTAATAATTAATTTCGATAAGGTAATTAAGATAAACTCGATTATTGATATTTATGCACATTAATTTCTATTTGGTGAATAGATAATAGTCAATATTAGACTTAATGTAATATTAAACTCTCTAAAAAGTTAGACACACCTCTGGAAAAGACCCAAATTAAATAATTCGAATGAAAGATCAAATATTTTTTAAAAAGTTTGCATTCCAAAACTGAGTATCTCTTTGTTATTGTTATGTTTAATATCGGAACGATGCGAGTTAATCCCAATGGTAAGAATATTGCTATTTGTTCCGTCATTTCTCACGTCAAAGAAACCACATTTTAGGAAATATATTTCATTAAAATTTTTACATCCAAAATTAGTAGAAGTATCTGAGGAAATAAAATTTGGGTCGAAAAGGGGGCATGTTTTACATTTTGAGTCATTGCATTTTCTTATTTTACAAACAAAAGAAATATTTTTTTGACATTACTCGAAAAAAATTGGAACAATGGGGTTGCTTGATAACGATCCAAGGTGGCCCCCCGAAGCAACCGAGTACCGAGCACAGGGCTCCTCTGAAATGAGTGAACACATTTTGCCATTATCTAGAGATTTATAGGGCATAATTTCATAAAGTAAACCGCCCGAAGGTAACTTGCAGAACTTAATGTAGTGTGAACTAAGAACGGCAACATCAACATTCAGTGAAATAATACATAAAAGAAATAATCATAACAGAAGCATAACGTACATAATCAAAATAAACATTCATAATTAACAAAATGTAAAAAATCAAAGAAAATGCCGATCTTCATCGAAACTATTTTTTTATTCTAGCTGATGATTTGTTGTGTGTGTGATGACGGTAAAATGAATTTCTCACACTTTCATTCACTAATTCCTTGTTAATATGGTTATATCTTAGATGTAGAATTAATTCATTTTGTGCAAATTAGAATAATGTGCATTATTTTATGTCTTTTTAATAAATGTTAGATATTTTTCTTATAGTGTGTAGTTTAGGTTTAAGACTCCCTATTTCTTCTGCATATTTAAGGTAATTTACCCTCTATGTTTTCAACAACTGGTCTCATTGATGGTTTTGCGCAAATAAAATCAAGATTGAAAATGACAATCTCGTCGAAAGTCGAGCTGATCACTTAAATTGTGGAAAACTCCATATTTTGGATTGTCTTTTTCAATTATTAATTTAGTCTTGATAGTAACAGAATTGATATGATATGTTCAAAAAAACTTTCTATAGGTACTTTTGACATTAATTTTATAATTTTGATTATTAGTTTATTTTAAATATAGATTTGTAATCAATAGAAATTCTTGAAATGAATAGTGGTGCCCCCAGGTGGCGCTGTAAGTGGTCTCATCGCACAGCGCATAGACGTTTTATTCTACCTAGAAATTACTTTCATGATGACGGCAGCCGTCTTTCTGAAGTTAAGGGGGCGTGGCCCTTATTTAATTGGGCACCCTGTAAGTACAGTCACGTGATTTCCCTGTAAGTACAGTCACGTGATTTCACTGCTCGTTTAGGTCGAAAATGAAAAGAAAATCCTTCAAAAGTTAATAATACATGTATTTAATTTTATAAAATCATCAATAAAACTTCAAGATACGAGTTTTAATGTACAGAAATGTATTGTAATACTATAAACCTACACTGCTTTGACGATAATGCACGACAGAAACTGGCGGTTAACCCTTTGAACGGCAAAAATATTTCAGCTGAATGCTTCGAAAACGGCCTCTCTGTAGCTAAATGGTGAACGCAAATGTTTCGGACCCGGTTTTCGGGTAATAAACAGAGAGCAACTTTCTACTCCGGAGCCGGTTTATAAGTAATAATCGAAGAACGACTTTCTGCGACGGAGCCGGTTTTAGAATAGTCATCAGAGAGCGACTTTCTACGTTTCAGCCGGTTGAAGGATTAATTGAGGTTTTACCGTACCACATGCCAGATTTTTACTTATCCAAGTCTTTGGATTCTTGAGTTATCGCCCGGCCTTTCGAATTACTTGAAATAAGAAGTGCTCATTTTCTTTTATTCTTCAAAATCCTCTAATTCAGACTATATATCTAGAGACTAAACACCCATCTAAAACGAATCCTAAAAGAAAGCATCGTCAAGCAATGCAGAAAAATAAGAATTAACGGTACTTACGTATTGACACCACCGAGGCTACAGATTGGCGGTAATGCGCCAATAAAGAGCAATCTTGTTTTCAAAAACCGCCAAATTGGCGTTAATACGTAAGTACAAAAACCGCCAAATCTGTAGCTGCGGTGGCGTTGGCGGCACTTAAAAACCGCCAACTTGGCGTTAATACGTAAGTACAAAAACCGCCAAATTGGCGGCACTTAAAAACCGCCAAATCTGTAGCCTCGGTGGCGTTAATACGTAAGCACCGAATTAACTTTTTTTCCTTCATTTTATGCTCGGCACCAATAGCAGAGCTAATGTTAAACGTCACTTAGATTTCATTTCTCTCCTTTAAACGCTCGGATACTCTGAATTAAATGCTTTGTTCCTTTATTAAAATAGTGGTAAATTGTTTTTAATTCGCTTTTCAAGTTTTAAGAATCAATTCGCACATTGTCTGCGAAGCTTATTTTAAAGAAACCTAAAGCTGGATATTCACGATCACTCCTCCGCGCAAATGGCGTTGTACCACTTCACACCGTTCCAATTTTCAGCCCATCTACTTTGGTAGGTCCTTCATGGGCCGGAACGAGCAAGCCACACACCCATCACCTATAGGCACTTCGATCCCCTAGGGCAGTAATGGCGGACCTTTTCGAGAATTGGTTCATTTCATCAAATTTTGTTCATTTCTCTTTTTAATATTTGCCCGTATGTAGTGGCGACTCGTCCATTAGGACTGCTTAACTGCAGACCCCTGAAATTATTTTAAAAGCTTGTCTTCTCGTTTTTATTCTAATTGGATTACTTTTCCACTTTGATAGTTCAATTATAAACGAAAATGGCAAAAACGTAATAAAAAGCATAAAAAGAGGGCGGAAAATCAATCTTGAATAAATAGAGAGACAGACCAGATCTTCATAGAGTTTTTTCCCCTCCTAAGGATTAAAATTCGCTCACTCGGCAACGTGGAGAGCTCACTCGAGAGGAAAAAGCAACCCTTTCTCTCATTAAAATAAAATGTTTTTAACCTGCGTTTTCAACAACTCTCGATTGGCGCTACTTCCTCATTTGGCTTTTTTCGCTTTCTCTTAGTGCTCCAGTCATTAAATATTTTTTTAAATCCAATTCTGGAGGAGTTGCAATTTTCTACTTCTTTATGTTTTTGGGGTGCTGATTTGATTTTTGATTTGAGTTTGAGATTTGCCACCAAAAATTCTTATTGGAATTTTAGTTGTAGCAGATTTCCCAGTCTTTTGCTTATAACTCAAAAACCATCAATTTTTAGTATGTCATCATAACATACCAAAATAATTGGCACATTTCCTAACAACTTAGGTCTATACAACTTTTGAACCACTGCTTGTTTCTGAGCTGAAGAGCCGGCACTTACCGTTCGTCACTATGTCAGTGGCGTCACTTGCACAGGTGTAAAAAGGGTACCAATAATATGGAAACACCGAAAGTTTTTTCACAGAAAAATATAAAAGTTGGCACTTTTTTCTCACATTTTAAAATGCTTTTAAAAATTTGCGTTTCCGTTTTGTCCTGCAACTTTTACTTAAGAATATGCGCGCAAAGTTTGTGACCGTCTGTGATGAATGATACATAGGTGAAGGGATACGAGAGAAAATAAGTTTGCCAACGTCCAGTTCGAAATATTTTTATTCTTTAATTTTTTAATATTTTTCATTATTTGTTCTCTCTTTCATGACATAAAAATAAGTTTATACAAATCAACGTGTCTGTCATTTGACCACTGAAAAGTTTTCTCCGAAACCTTTCGGGCACTCCAAAAGGGTTCTTTCCTGATTAGGCTCGAACGACTCTCGGATAGGTCATTTTTCTTAGCCAATCCACTGATTTTTCCTTCTTTTTCACTTTCTTTACTTTGCAATGTTTCTAGTAAATAGCTCTAGCAGTCTAATTAATGTTGGATAACAAAAGAAGTGTAGGAATCAGTTTTTAGGTCAGGTTACTTTAGGTAAATCAGTTTTTAGGTCCTTTTCCCCTGTAATTAAAAATTATCGAAAATTAATAAAATCATTATTTTCAACTGTTTTGACTGCTGATTTGAATTTATAAAATCAATTTCAATACAAAATTGCTTATAAAAAATGCGCTCACTTTTGGACACAATATGGCAGAAAAATAGAAACTGTTAAGTAGTTAAAAAGTCTTCAGGGGTCAGCGTCTGACCAGCGGGTCATAGGTTGGCCAACACTGCCCAAGGGCTGCCTACTCCTCCCCTCGCTTAAGAAACTGGAGTCCCGCAATAGTTTTGTGGTTTTCGCTTTCGCGAAACCCCTCCCCAACGTGTCACACCCTCTGCCCGAAGTAGTGATCTCTCACATATGCGCGGGCACAGGGGACAGCGAAAAAACGTGCATAAGTGAAAAACCACAAAAGGAGCTTAAAAATGAAACATCAATACAGTGTACATATATTGTTAACTAATACTATGTATATACTACGGAAAAATGTAAATAAGATTAGTTTCATAACGCAAATACGTGTAGAACTTCCGTTAATTGTCTTTTAAGAACACAAAGAAAATGGAAATGCTCCCGATTTTTAAAATATCTCTCTTATTATCGATTCTGGGACATTAATATGCTCCGCTAAAGCTTTTTTCGAGGTGCAAGGATTTTCTTCGAATTTTTTCAATAACATCCATTTTAAACGAAAGCGACAATTTCGTGTTTTTTTTTCGCCATTTTAAAACGTAACCATCTAACCAAAACTCCAAAGATGATTAGCGATCAATGTCACTTGCTATGTACAGCACTAACCTCTCTAATTGGCTACTGCATAAATGCGACTTTTACTGACGTCAATCATAAGAACCCCCACGTACACCCCTGTGCATAAGTTAGAGGAATGTGTTCCTGGAATCTGAACAATAGAGAAAGGGCGAGGGAATGCATTCCTAGAAGCAGAGCAAATAGGGTTTTTGTTCGGCTGAAAAAAAAAACTTTTTGAACTAAAAAAATTTTTGAAACGCGCATAAGTGAGAGGTACTTTTTTAGTGCGGCGCATAAATGAATAAGAAGTATCATTGTTCTCCTATAACCCTGGCCAGGACCGCGAAAAAAACGCGCATAAGTGAAAAACGCGCATAAAAAAGAGAGCGTACAAGTGAGAGGTCACTGTATCTACAATGGTCGCATTTAGGTTTTATGGTTCAACAGTCTAAATCGATTTCAAGAGAGATTTAAAATCAAAACTTTTGAAAACAATACTCCAATTTTCATCGGAATTTCGCATTGACGACCGGTTTTGGAGTAGAACGACCGAATGTGCGCGGTGTGGAGTGATCGTGAAAGCCTGGCTTAAAAATTAAGAGTTATCTCGTGGTTAGCAGTCAACGGCATGTATGAAAATATGAAATAGGTTTCTGCATTTAATATTTATAATATAACCTTTGGAATTCATTTTCTCTATGAAAGGGATTTCGAGGAAAGAAT
The DNA here is from genome assembly GCA_013235015.1 of Araneus ventricosus. Taxonomy (NCBI): domain Eukaryota; kingdom Metazoa; phylum Arthropoda; class Arachnida; order Araneae; family Araneidae; genus Araneus; species Araneus ventricosus. The sequence goes on from BGPR01011455.1 coordinate 10,996, forward strand.
AGAAAGTGCATTCTTCCTTTTCATATAATAAGAAGATAAATTAGGTGGCCCCCTTCAACGGTTTTGCGATTACCTATGTTCGAAAAATACCATCTTGCTATATTCTATACACGGCGTCACAAAAAAGTGGAACAAGCATTTATTTCCGTAAATATTGCATCTAGACATATACTTCCAATTACAAAGTTTCATCAAATAAGGTAAATTTGTGTGAAAACATTTGCCTTCTGTGGAAGTTGAATAAAAATTTAAGAAAATTAATTTTTTATACGTTCCCCGTACAGCAAAAGTGTCAATGAATTAAATGTTCCTCTTACACACATCTATGTATAAACTAAGTTTCACGATTCTATCTGCAAAACTTACAGAGATACGTTAATTTTTAAATTTCAAGGAGATGTTCACAAATTTATAGGAGATGTTTATTGCAGAAACGGAAATTTATTCAACGTAGAAAAACAGCGAAATGCAAATATTTCTCAAGTGTGCACCATCCAATCATCATGGATTGAAAAACATTTGCCTATGGCGCATACTGTTACTCAGTTTCATTGGCAGATAGTTGCAAATATCGATTTGACAAAGAATGGAAGGACAACTTCAGAAAATGAAAACGTAAGGTATAACAGGAAAATCGCGTGATATTGAACAAGAGTACCGAATTATTTGCTGTTGGCGTTGTGCTTATTATTAAGCTTTACCTAAAAGCAGGGGCGACTCGTCCTTTAGTCAGCAGAGTTGCAGAACTCTTAAAATTATTTTAAATATTCGTATTTTCGTTTTTATTCTTATTTGCTTACTTCTCCACTCTGAGAGTTCGATTATCAACGGAAAAAGGTAAAAACGAGAAAAGAAGACAAAAAATGAATGAAACAGTAAGACAGACACAGGATGTACACCAAATAGTTTTGGAAAGCACTAAAATTCGGTCATTACATACAACTAAGTGACATAATGGGCGAAGGCGTATAACTATTATTTCTGTCTTAGAACTTAGCAGAACTGTATTTTCGGATGCTCCTGTTTTGCGCTAAGCCATCTAATGTTATTTATCCCCCCCTTCAATCGCACCCATGGTTCGACTTCGCGCTCCTGATTTTTTTCCATCGGCTAATTTTAGGTTTCGGATTCACTTTCATGTTGCCTCAACGGGAACTTACATATTCGATTTCTGTTGTTAAAAGTCACTCTCCGAAAAAAATCCCCGTCGGCAAGTGGGAAGGCAAAAGAAGATAGAAGAGAGAGAGAGAATTGCTAAATATAGAAAAAATAATAATAATAAATAATGAATAAATATTTTACGTATACCAGAAGGCACGGATGTTGACGTGGCAGTGTTTGCGGAGGGTCAAGGTACAGACCGTCGTTGAAGGTGTGTGAACAGGGTATCGACTAATAAGTTTCGCGCTTAACTTTGGCTGTTGCCATGGGAAGTGTAGTATGTTGGGAACGATGAAGATGAAATGGAAAAGCGATAACGATATAAAGCGTAGAGAAATAGTGAAAGAAATCAGTAAAATATGAAAAAAACAGTGAAAGATGTCTAAAAGATGCGTTTTCGAGGTAAAATATCAGACATTATCGACTTGAGTGACCTTACACGTCACAGCCCTTTTCCCTGCGCCTTAAGGGTTTACAGTAGGTGTGGGGTGGTGGGGTAAATGACCACCCAGGTTGGGTGGAGTTCAATTCATGTCTTATCCTCCCAAAAAGGCCCAGTTTTAAAGAAGGTGGAAGAAAAAAGTCGCCTCGGGATTAAAGAGTAAGAGAGAAAATAAGAAGCACAAGTTATGTTCAGAATATAATTGAAGGATTATTTTTCCTTACCTTGACTGTCTGAAGATTTTACTGGTTGATATTTAGTTGCTACAAAGATAAATAACGAATGATTTCTGTCATGATTCTCTGCGCTTTTTATGTAATACATTATTCATAGAGTTTTAAAATAGGAGGCTTTTCTACTTCTCGGAAAATTGTTCCCTTTTTCAAGAGGAGCGAGAGGCACTGCACTTCTTCCCCTTCTTCTGATACTCAAGTTGACCTGACAGCGCTTCGCTATCTACTATTTGTGCCGTAAAATTCTAGATGATGCGGTTGAATTTTTCGAGAAGACGCGCAGTTCGCTATCTTAAGGAGACATACGACTCTTAAACCTCGAAAAAATGGTGAAAAACTGTCAAATTCGATACATTATATCTCTGAAACAATGCGATTTACTAACTCACTTTTTTTCCTAGAAAAATATCTGTTCTTTCTCTTATAGTACACACATTTTCAAACATTCATATTGGTATGTATTTATTTGAGAGAGTAATAAATATGGATACAATTGTTTGAGAAAAAAATGAGATAATCACCTTGCGCGCATGATTACGGATAAAATATGTATCGAAACATTTTGTGTATCTAAGTAATACAAATAGTCTGTTTAAGAAACTGAACCACAATTTATTAACATTTAAATTTAATTTCTATTTTGTATACCAAGCAAGTTAAAATAAAAATGTTAAAAATAGATAAAATGTCAACATTTCGAAACCTAAAAAAAAAACTTCTTTGGAGAAATATGTACGAAAATGTGGTTCAATTTGTAGAATATAGCGAAATATATATTCGTTAAAAATTTTATGTAAAAATATTCAATAGTTCTTGAGATATCGTGAGCGCAATATCAAAAAAACACATTCTGAGATATAACGCTTTAAAGTCATGGCCATATTCAATGTTTACGTTGAATAGCTGATACAGTTTCCTTCATAACTTTCATAATTATGGGAATTTTTTAACGCGGGTTGTTTTAAATTGTTCAGAAAAGACAGGAAAATAATATATATATATATCCCCTTAAAAAGTTTTTTCCGCGAAAAGAAATTTAAAAGTTTTTAATTAATTAGGTTAAGATAAATGCTGATTTTTTTACAATTTACAAACAATTTAAACGCATTTTATGCGTAAAATTTATCACATTTTTAGTCTTGTTTCGAATTATATATACCTACCCAATCTTTTAACAAAGTCAATTAGAAGACCACAATCAATTTTTAAATGATTTGTTATATAAATTTAATATTTTCTAGTATTTGGTCGAATTATTCATTTACAGTTCTTTCAACCTTAAATTTGATTTTCGAACTCAGAAACTGAAATCTTTGAATTTATGTACCTAAAGATGTCTTTTTATACTATTTCCTTCTGGATGCATCTGCATTTAACTTTTGATTTTGAAACTAATTGTTTCATATTAAAAATCAACGAAAAATTTCATATAAAATATTAACGAAAGATTCATTGATTTGATTTATAATACTCATTTGTTTGAGTTTTCAGATTTTACTTTTTCTTTCAAAAATAACAGTTTATTATGTTTAAAAATTTAAAGCGGAAATTACTTCGCCGAATAAATAGATTTTGTTGCGAATGACATCTCCTCACCAACCAATCAGAGCCAACCTAAACTGACGTCAGCAGTTGTTATTCTGTTTTCGCTTTGCAGATATACTTTGTAACTTCTTATTGTAACGTAGTGTGTTGTGTTTGTCTGTAATTAAATGTCTTTTATGTGTCACATCCTTGCCTATTGAGTATTTGTTGATAATTTTAGGCAAAACCATACATTGGGTAGATGTCAGCCCTACATTATTATTTGAATTATTGTGTAGAAGAGAGTTATGCTACAGATTTAATTACAAATTATTAACATAAAATACAACAGTAACAACTTATATATTTTACACTAAAAGCGAAAAAAGGACGAACCAGCTGGTCGCCGAAGGCGGCTAGTAATTTATCGAATCTACGAAAATATTATAATTATTCTTAGACAGTAAAACCTGTCTGTAACGATACTGTGGGGACCTAGAAACATATAGTTATAGACAGTTTGAGGATTTGCGCAGCCAATGTTTATGTGCGTGTGCATGTGTTAACATACTAATTATTTTAATGCAATTATTGATCCATCTTGCAAATAATCGCTGATAAAAATTTTATAATACTAAATACAGACGAATTTCAATAACTAATAACAGGGATAAAAAAACTTCCTTCAACATTGTGGAATAAAATATGGTATTATCAAGCTTACAAACAAAGCAAAAAAGATGCTGCCTCAAGTGAAAAACATTAATTTGTAGCGGTTACAATTCACTGCCTTCTCCTTTTTATGGTAGGTGGCGCTACTAGAGCCATCCGGTTTTTCCCATGATGCATCTCTCTCTTCTTCTTCTGTGCACTTGTCTTGTGTTGTTGTTCTCCGTCTTGCGTCTTGTACCTTTTAATGTACTGTGTCGTGGAACTTAGCCATCTAATAAAAATGGTTCCTGAAATTGAATTAATTCTCCAACAGCGGCATTACATATAAACATGAGTCTCACCCCTCTACAAATTTTATTTTATTTTTTTATCAGCACTCATACTGTCATCTATATGTTGTAAACTGATTTACTAACATTTTGAGTATGTATCCTAATGGAAACAATAGGCATTAGAGTTTCAGTCTTATTCTCAAGATTTCAATAGTCAAAATTGGGTATGTTGCTTAGAGGCAAAATAGGGCATTTGAGGGTTAAAGCAGTCTCTCTTTGCGGTTCCTTTTGGCTAGATAGGATATTAGCCATTTTCAGGTCTACGCAAATGATCACTTATCGTAGTGATATTTCAATCAGCCACTTCACTTTAATTTACACTACGACACACCCCTGACTTTAGATTTAAAAATCTCCGGTTTGCAGTTTGGATGGGTGTGCTTAGAAAATTTATTAAACAAAAAAAAAGTTTACAGACAGTGTTTAAACATAAACGAAATACATGTGAAAACTATAAAAACAATGAAAAATTAGCTATTTACAAGTGAAAAGAAAAACTCCTCAAGCAGAAACAATTTTAAGACAGGCCCCAAAATTTTACTGCTTTTAAATACATGTAGGACGACTGATTAAAGTCCTTGGTATTGAACCTCTAGAGCAGAGGTTCCCAACCTGTGGTACGAGTACCCCTGGGGGTACGCTAAGGACCAGTTGGGGGTACGCGAAATCAAAGTTGGTAATGGCGGAAACATAAGGAATTAAAAAAGTTACCGAATTTTGTTTCCGCAAGTTAGTACTTGCTATTTAACAACTATATACCACTTGAAAAGTTGATTGCTAAAGAGTGTAATTTTTAGCAATCCTCATAAGTTAATGCGAAATTATTACAATACTGATTACATTTGTTTTGGCGTTGAACTAATACTATTGTAAAAATGCAATCATATGTAAAATCAAAAATAAGTTCTGCAAACTTTATTAATTCGATTCATTTGACTCTTAAGCTAAGATAAGCCCTTAACATTATTAATAAAAACTTCTTTGCACAGACGGATGGCTGGTGGGGAAGGTAAGATATGACTGCAGGGATACGCAAAAATATGAAGATTAATCGAGGGGTACGCGAAAATATGAAGATTAATCGAGGGGTACGCGAAAATATGAAGATTAATCGAGGGGTACGCGAGGGAATAAAGGTTGGGAACCCCTGCTCTAGAGGGTCGGGGTCCATCAGTCTGGGGTCATGGTGAAGAAGAAAAATCTGGGTGGTCGGATGAACTGGTTGAGTCCGGTTGCTATTTGATGAGGTCCTCGTTGTCAGTGACGAAAGATGTCAGTTGCGCTATTTTTATTCTTGATAGTTTATTAAAAAGTAAATTTTTCCACCAAAGTAGTGTATTTTCTGAACTTGGTTTGGTAAATTGAAAAGATGATGTAAGATGACAAGAAGTTACGTAGTGGAGAGGGTCTCCGTTTTCCCCGCATGCGCAGAAACCTGAATGATGAAGCCGGAATCTGTAGAGATAGCTGGGAAAAGGACCATGGCCCGTAGCGAAAAGGGTGGATTTTCGTGATATTTCAATAAGTGAATGACCATTTTAATGTCGTCATACGATTTTCGCAAATACACTGAATGATCAACTGGGATCAGTCCATACACATTGCCATTATGCAATATCACACATTTTAAGTTGCGCCTACTGCTATTCAAAAATATCTTCCGTCATATAACAGATGGTATATCAGAATAGGGAAACATCTACATATATAATTCTCTTACGTGGCGACAAAAAAGAGTCGATTTTTCTTAATCGACTTTTGGCGACAGTTCGCAAGTTCAAATTGTTTACATTCGAATCGGCGAATTTAGTTTGGTTTGATCTGGGACAACAAAATTTTTCAAAATGAATTTAAGTTGGGCAGTTTCGATTATACATCGAAATCGTTGAAAAAGAGAAGATAGGTCTAATGAAACATTTCAGAAATCTTTCCTAAGACGATCCAATCGCAATGAACACAATAGAATTAAGCGTTTTTGTGTACGGAGCGAAGTTGCCGAGCTACAGGGACATAGCTCTGGGACTATGACAGGACTCTGATCTTTTATAAATGTGGCTAAGCTTTTCTGAGCAACATTTCAACGAAAAAAGAGCATGTTTAAAATTTTGGTGTAAAAAGCAAGAATTTTTTAAGAATTTTGAAAAAGGTGATTTTGTTATTTTTATAAAGGTAAAAGTAAACAATTATTTTGGTTTATAATTTTGAATAGTGAATATGAACATGTTTAAGGCCATTTGCCGCCTTCAACTGTCCTTTTTAAGCTAAAAGTTTGTGAAATGGGTTGAATCATCTTTAGAAAATTAAAATTTTCTGAGGTTTTAACACATAAATAACTACCCAGAGAGAAAAGTTACAACTTTCTTGGCTAAATAATTATTGCAGTGAGTGTGTATACATGTTGCGCTTTTTTGGGCAACATTCATTGAGAAGAGTGGATATTTAGAAGTTTGTTGGAATGAAGTTAGGACTAATGAAACCGTTGCAGAAATATTCAATTTTGTGTATCAAGAAGTTTTAAATGCCGGATTTCCGATTGATGTAAATATTTTTTTTATTTGTAAACATATTATAATTATACATTTTAGCATTCAAATTTTTTTCTAACATTTGTGAATATATATCAATATAATTCCATAAATAATTATATTTATGGAATTCACTTAGATTTTAGTACTTCACTACATTGGTAGATGGCGCCACTATTATTAGAAATACTTTGCATCTAATAATTTTAAGAATTGCATCATATTATTATTTAAAGTATATTCTCATACTAAAATATGTTACTATATTGATTTTAAAAATTAAATTTATAGTTTAATTTATTAATGATGTTTTAGTATAGCATATATAACCTATTTTAGTTATAATATTTTCTCTATAAATGAGAAATTGTATTTCGTATATAGCTCTTGGCATTATAATTGCCATGACTTTGAATTGGTAAGCATTTAGTTATTTTCTCGTTCTTTTCTTGAAATATTTTGGGGATTTACTCCTATACTGTTTGCATTTTTCCAACAATTGGCCTTCGCAGAAGGTTGGTACCTCTAAAATTCGAATTTAATGCGACATAATCGATTCCTAAGATCTATTGGCATTTGATTGTTGGAATTCCAAATCTGGGTTGTCTTTTTCATAGTAATAGTTTATAATCTAATTATCTTTCTGTATTTCATTGTATGATTATTGATTAGGTAATATTATTTTATATTTAATTTTAATTATTGGTTTAATAGGTGTATATACTGAAAATTTTATTTCAGTTTTAATTGTTTCTAAAATTTTTAACTATATATATATATATATATATATATATATATATATATGCTACCAGAAAATTTTATTTTTAGGAATTGATGATTTTGTTTTTTAGTAATTGATGAAAAATGTTAAAAGTTTATGCTATTTCAAATAACTTAACTTTACTTTTAGTAACTAATGCACAGTAGGACCCCGGTAATCCGGACGAATTCAGGCACATGGACGTCCAGATTAGCGGGATTTCCGGATTAGCGAGGTTTCTAAAAAATAACGTAAAACACATTTTTCAAAAATTGTATGTATAGGTACTATGGTATATTTGCATGAACTAACATTGTATGGATAAACTGAATGAACATGATACAGTATGAACATGATATGTACAAACATAATTACTACATATGCAAATGAATGAACATAATCAGTGTCCAAAAAAGTCAGAGATTTTTCTTTGCGCGGCCGTTCCAATTTTTAATTCAAATGCGCGGTCTCTTAAACGTCTGAGGAGCATAATTTCCATGTGCTTCAAAATTTTGCTCTTCAGACCACTGTAATAAAGTGTTGAGTGCCGCCCTAGCCTCTGAATGAGAAATTTTGATGGAGTTCACAGAATCAATAAAATTGGGAAGCAAATTTTTCCGCGACTTGTTGATCAGCAATTTAGACACAGATGCCCAGTTAGCAAGACTGAACACGGCATGTTTTAAATTTACATTTGTCTGTGTTTTTACCAAGTTTTCATTGTGCAGAGGATCATTGAGAATCGTCGTAAGAAGCAACTTGCGATATCCCATCTTGATATTTTGAATAACATTCTGATCCATGGGTTGGATAAGCGCAGGATTCGGGTTTGCATCATTCTCCATGGACCGTCCGTATTACCGAGGGTTCCGGATTAGCACGTGTCCGGATTACCGGGGTTCTACTGTATTTATAATTTCCTATTACTAGCAGACACTCAAAACTGTAGCGAAGAGAGTAGTGATCCCAAAAGAATCACAACGCGATTCTTGGGGGTTGACGAGCGGAGCGAGCAGGGAGTATAACCCCCTAGTATGCCTAGATTTTCCCTAACGTTGCTTTGTGTTAAACAGCAAGTGTAGTAGTTAGTTATATGATCTGTGGATTTGTGCCAAACCGTGGGAATTCCCAGCCACTAAAATAAGCGACTAAGATAGTCTAATTCGTTAGTCGATAGCCTGTGACATTTGGCGATGAAACATTATATAATATCAAATTACATAAGAAACTAGAGCTTGAATAGATAAACGGTTATCAAATTTGAAATCAACGATAAGAAAGTATCTAAAATCTGTTCAAAAATTTCATGCCACAGAAAAGAAAAAAAAATTGTTCTCCAACTTAATGAATTAAGAGACGGAAGTTTAAAATCGAGATATATTTCTTTTACCACTTAAATGTCCGAGTTATCCAATTTATATTTCTTCATGTAACGTTTCGTCTTGCTTTTTTCGAACTGCATTTTACAACATCCAGAACGGAGACTTTGGTCTCTGAGGAAATTTTAAAAGCTGAATGCATTTATCCGCATACACAATATCAGCAAAAAATTCTAAGTGACTCAAATCTCTCTAGTCCGAAACATCATAGCATGATAATGTTTTAAGCTTGATTCTTCTGTCTTTTGTTATTTTTTAAAATTTGCTCTTGATTATACAGGGTGTCCACGAAGGTCCTTTTATCCCACATTAACTTGAGAACGGCGACAACTATTGCCACAAACATGCTGTCTAGGTATAGTAAGGTGACCATGTGCTAAATGGTGAGATCGGTTAAAGCGCCATCTGGCGGCAAACAATGGAGTTAGAGTTCCTATCTCGAAAACGGTACAAGATACGGGAAAAGAGTCAATTACAAAATTGTAGAGCGTCTTCGATTTAGTACGAAAAGAACACCTTTAGCACAATAATGCTAAGAACAAAACGTGTAAAACGCGCATTTGTTTGGTCGCGATTTTCTACAAAATACTTAATATGCTACAAAATGTGCAGCAAGAAATCCAAAAAAAGATTCCAGATTATCTTTGTAGCTGACGGAAAGTATTTCGAACACCGAAAATAAAAGTATCTGCTGATAATTAATTGTTCTGTTTTCTTTCTAACGCTTTTCTGGCGTAAGAGTGTTGGAAATCGCGACCAAAAAAATGCGAGTTTTGCACGTTTAGTTCTTAGCATTGTTGTGCTCAAGATGTCTTTTCGTACTAAATCGAAGACGCTCTATAATTTTGTAATTGACTTTTCTCCCGTATCTTGTACCGTTTTCTAGATAGGAACTCTAACTCCATTGTTTTCCACCAGATGGCGCTGTAACCGATCTCACTATTTAGTACATGGTCACTTTACTATACCTAGACACCAAGTTTGTAGCAATAGTTGTCGCCGTTCTCAAGCTAATGTGGAGTAGAATGACTTAAGTGGACATCCTCTACATCGAAGATTAAATTGTATTTAACCTTTTTAGTGCCGACCAAAAGTATCGTACCTATGCGAAGAATGCCGACCAATTTGTCGAATTTGCTAAGGTTTGGAAAAAGCTCATAAAAAATAAGGATGATGTTTATAAAATTCAAAAAGGAGCATACAGAAGACCCCCCGCAAAGCCAAAGTGATATCTACATCCGAATGGTCGGTACATCCAAAATGCCTTAAAAATAATACTGCAATCTATAGGTGTACAAGGATCGGAGGCTTAACGACCCGGGGAGCCACTCTTTGTTATCATTTTGGAGACAAAACAGTAGTGCTTTCATGTCGCATTTTACAGTCAAATATGATGAAGGGTGAAAAAATAATAGCATGATCCGGCTGCCATTTACCCTTGCTAAGCCAATGATAACGACTGGTGGCGAAATAGACCTATTTTAACCTAGGTGCTACTTACCCAAGGCAAGAACCTGACAAGAATAGTTAGGTTCTATCACTAGATCAGATCAGGTTCTATCACTAGATCAGATCAGATTCTATCACTAGATCAGATCAGATTCTGTTAAAATGGGGGATTAATGATAATAAGTTAAAATATTTGAATTTTATATTTAGCAGTCTAGAAACCTTATTTACAGCACCATTATGATAGATGGGAATATATGATATTTATGACAGATCATTTGGTGCTAAAAATGAATACAAATAAAAATACAATTGTAAGATTCATTTTGGTAATTACCTACCTTTTACAGACTACCTAAATATTAATAGCCGATAGTGAAAGTATAGCTGAAACAAAAGTGCATTGCGTTTGCTACAAAAATAGAGAGATTAAAGAAGACAAATTTTTAAAATTAAATATATTTATTTACACATTTAAACTTATATCTGCCAACTGTAAATTTATAATATTTTAGAATATTGAAATACAAAAACTTATCGTATATGCATAGAAACTCGTGATGCAGATTACATACAGATTAAACCAGAAACAAATTATACATTAGTATGAAAACAAGTAAAAATTGTTTTAATTGCTGCAGACTTTTAAATCTATAAGATAAACCTAAGTTAGAGAGCTCTCTGTTGCAACTTTTATTTAACGTAGCATAACTGTTCAAGATTTTGTTAATCGAAAAAGATATTTTACTGCTACCGTGATAAACCTGTTTTCTTGGCGTGACAAGAAGCAAAAAATCCGCAAAAGTTCGTGAAATCGCTGATTTTTTTTTACTGCATAACAGTTCATGCATTGGTTAACTTCATATTAAGACGATTTTAGACATGTTGGTAACCGTAATGTTACCTCATTATTTACACTCCATGGTAGTAGCACTCCGTCATTCTGATGAGACCCATGACAAAGCGTTGGCTGTTTGCATAATAAATAAGCAGCCTGTCATTCTTCAAAGAAACTCTTTAGATGTTGTTTCCGGTAACCATCTTTGTTGAATATCATTGAAGAATACTCGCTAGTCATAACGACCACTTCTTCCTCAGGATCATCGGTATCTCTGCAGGGGCAATCACCGAAAATGCCTAACGGCCCTCGGGCCCCGCAGATGCACCACTTTCTTCACGTTAAGACAAGACAATCTAAAAAGTTACACAAAGGAATCTCTTCCAGCCAGGTGACGCGCGACAGATTACACACAAAAACTTCCGCCGTTCAAAATGGCGAGCATATAGTTCCGTGGAATAAACTAACTTCTAATTTTATAAACTTGAAACATTAAAAGAAATTACATAAAAAGTTAAAGCAATTAATAATTAAGTTGATTACTAGAAAAATAAAAATGATAAATTAAGATTTTTAATAAAACTGTAAAAAAAATCCGTTGATAATTTAAAAGTTGCCAAAGATGCCACAAAATAAGAAAAAACTTTGGTGGCGAAAATTTAAATTATTTAAAAGTACTGGTAAAGCCGAAAAATGATGTAGATGCATTTTTGCAATCTAACAGATTCTATCACTAGATCAGATCAGATTCTATAAGTAGATCAGATCAGGTTCTATCACTAGATCAGATCAGGTTATATCACTAGATACGATCAGGTTCTATCACTAGATACGATCAAGTTCTATCACTAGATACGATCAAGTTCTATCACTAGATCAGATTAGGTTCTATCAGTAGATACGATCAGGTTCTACCACTAGATCAGGTTGATCACTAGAAAAAACAGACTACACAACGTTGTTAGTATGCACTCATTTGCTTTAACTGAAAATCGATACAATGCATAGAATTGAAAAAAAATCATATGTATTGAAATTTTAAAGCTTTCTTTAAAATGTTACACTGGGCAACAAATTTTCAAAAAGTTCCTGCTTCCGAGATGAATATATTCAACTCCTAATGAATTCAATGTGCTGAACACGAATATGACAAAGAAACAGCTGAATTGGCTACGGTTTTTTTTGTAATGCGTACGCATTACTTAGTAAAGTGTATATATGTATATATATTATAATACATGTTAGGAATACCTCAATCTGCTTCGGACTTCCGATTTCTTTTGGCCTGTTGCTTGTAATGGACGTGGGGAGCATTTCTGATGAGCGTTCAACAGTAGTCAGCCAACATTGCCTTTGGACCAATTCCCCTGGTACCGTTTTTTAATGTTGGCAATGTCCTGATGAAAACATTCACCGTGCTCATCACTGATCTGCCCGCAGTTATCAGGGTAAAAATTCAAGTGGGAGTCCAGAAAGTGGATCTTTAAGGACATATTGCAGCGGAAATCCTGAAATAAAGCCAGCATATCCTCAACCAGATTCTTATAGTTTTCGGCCTTGCCATTCCTTAGGAAGCTTGTTGACACTTGATAGCACGCTTTACTTCGAAGAAGTTTCTTGAACTTGGGGTCTCTGAAAAGCTGTTTAATCTGAGGCCCCACAGAAACGCCTTCTTTAATTTTTGCTGCACTGAGTAGAGGGAATTTTTCATGAAGAGAGAATAAATTAATGCAAATTGTATTTCAATATTTGTTGAAAATCATACGAATAACATAAATATAAAACATTAGGAAAAACAGAAAAATCAATTCTCTTTTACAAACAGTATTTGCACACAAGAAAAATTCATCGTATGGTCATAGCTTTATATAGATCACGTAGTATAAATACTACGTGACGTATGTAGCGTATACTCAGTCTCGGCACCAGCCAGCATGGAATATAGCAAAACGTTAAATCGATAAACACTTTTTTCCAGTTTCTTTACAAAGAAATTGAATCATTTATAACTTTTTATAAATTTATTTTGACATAAGAGTTCTCTCGCGATCTGAATAGTAAGGCGCCATCGCATACGCAACGATATTTCAGCGTTGGCACTTTTCGCGAGTGTTGCGAACGAAGATATACCGTCGTTGGGCACTAAAAGTTAATTCTTTTGCGTATGCACGTTGTATCTAAAACAATAAGATGTAGTGCTGTAAAATTTACTGCAAAATATTTTTAAAAATTTATTTAAATTAGAGAAAAAAATTGTACGGAGATAAAGTTACTATCACCGAAAAGTTGTATTCTTTTACCTTCCTGCACATTTCGCAGCTCTATTTTAAACGTTTATCCTGTGCAGCGTTTTGATTGATTTTTACTTTCTCGTATACGAAGTATACAAAGAGAAAGTATTGTAATCGTCAAAAAATTCGAACTCGAGATTTTGACGAATCTCCACGTTTCAGACCTCCCTGAGTCCGAAAAACACAATTTTGGAATTATGTCTGTCTGTGTGTCTGTGAACACGATAACTTGAAAACTATTAGAGCTACGGGGATGAAATTAGGTATGTGGTCTTTAAACATAATTTGTAGGTTTCTATCAAATTTTAGACAAAATCCGTCGACGGGAAGTCTGTCTGTCTGTATGTCCGAAGTCATGTGAACACTATAACTCAAACACTTGAATAGCTAGATGGATAAAATTTGGTACACGATTTTGTCGTCATGAATGTAGGTCCGTATAAAATTTTGGGCCAAATCCGTCAAAGGGTTGACTGTCTGTCGTTCTGTATAATTTACTTTTGAAAAGAATCCGTTATCTCTACGCGCATGCGTACTGGAAGCAATCTTCTGCGCACACGAAAGCTATGGAGACAATTACGTCAGTTTGTCCTTGAGCCTGTAAGAGCAGAAAATCGTTACGCATCTCTTTGAATTTGATTCTTTACCTGGATATTTTTCAATCACTATAATGAAAAACCTTCTGATAGTCATTGGATTCTGAGTAACAGTAGGTTCGAATTTTTTTAGCCACGCGAGGGAAGGGGAAACGGCACCTTTTTGGAAAAGTATACGAGAAAGTTTAGGGGAGAACACTCCCGCTGTTTGCATCATGCAAAACGCATCAAGCAATGTTCAGATAGAATCCAGTCTATAAACATCTATTTATTTGAAATAATTGGCAAAAGCTAAGAACCAGTCTCCCAGCCGCAACCACTGGACCAATTTCGGTATTTTTTGTTTCATATGGAAGCTTATGAAGTCTAGACACGTCATCAGTAGTCGACTGCCCATCACCACCCTCCATTTTCGAGAGAAATCGAAAAATTACTTCTTCACTGTACATTCTCTATCCCCCCAAGTCCTTTTATGCTCCCTCATCGTGGCGGGGTTGGTGGCCCTGGGTGGAATGGGCGATGTACGTCTGGAGTTTTTTCTCCTGGCAGGGTCACCCAAGGCGTGAAGGCCATTCCATTATGCACAGCTGAAACATTTAGGCAATGGACGAAGACAGACTTCTTCCCTCGGGCGTCCAAGGTCTAGTGCCAGCAGAAGCTGCACCCTCCTCCTTTACCATGAATCGTTCGCCTATAGTTTTCTGCTGGTGGGCGGATTCTTGGACTTGGTCTAGCTGAGGACTAGAACAAGTGGAATAAGAAACAACAACATTCTCCATGGTGAAAAACTTTCAGACAGTCCCCAAGCCCTAAACACTGGACCTAGTTTGACAATTTTTATTTCGTATGAAAGCTTGTGACGTCTAGGTATGTCATTAATGGACGCCTGCCACCCAACACACTCCAATTTTGGTATATATATATATATATATATATATATATTGCATGAAAAACTTTGGTAGAGTTTCTGAGCTTCTTCAACCGCCAATTCGAGAATTTATTTCGCTAAGTTGCAACCACAGCAACAGACTATGAATATTTAGGGCCACCAGCTGGTCATCGAAGGCGGCTAGTTATCATGTTAAAATAATCGTAAAATAAAGTGAACGTCGAAATATTTGTTCAGAATTGTCATATCAAATCTAGAACTAAAACTTTCAAAGACATCCAAATTCGCTTCGAGAGTAACCTTGAAAAGCAGATTTATTCAGCCCAAACTATATTGTTACGATTGGAAATATCAAAATTTGAATAAGTTAGAGGTTCTGAAAATGCTTAGTATAAAGATTTATTTATCTTTCCAAAGTATAGGATACAGCATTGACACTGAGAAGTTAGCTCTGATAAT
>BGPR01011455.1:26555-48534 GCA_013235015.1 Araneus ventricosus
AAATTGATTATGGAAGGAATTATAGATAAAAATATCAACAAAAGTAAACACATTCTTTTCAAAGTAAACTAAAAGCACTTGATATATTTTGTAAACAAACCTAGGTGTGACTGCCAAGTTTAATCAAAAGGGAAAAGAACTGTGCTAATTCGTTTCGGACGAAAATTAAACACAGTTTACATTTTTACTTAGAAACAACTATATTGTGTAAACAAATCTTGCAGTAGATTGTATTAAATGTCGTGGATTACAGATTATGCAACATTGTATAAACAATTAAATCTGTTGTTTCGCTCTGTCTAGCCGTGAAAAATATTATTAATTTAATTTTCGAGACTTGTTGATAATCAGAAGAATCAACATTCAACAGCTCCATCTATCGGATTTCACACACAACACAGAAGATTCACTTAATGTCAAAACGTTCACAAAGCTGTATAAGCTACCAAAACAATACCAGAAAACGCATTTCAAAGTATTATCGTCAAAGAGAAATTAAAATAAGAATTGTTGCTGAAACGGTTCTAAGATGCAGACGATTTGGAAGGTTGTAATTGCATGTTCCGAATATAATTGGAAATTGTTTATCGTATCGTTCTCGTAAAAATTAATTCTGAAGCGGATTGGTAAATGCAGTTTAAATGTAGGATCAAACCTTCGTTATATGATCTTCAAGCAATTATGGTCATTTTATTCGGAGCATAAAATGGCGGCGGATTCGTCTCCCAGCGGTGTATTCACTGCGAATTAAATGAGCGATTGAAGAATTCGATTACCAAACAGGAAATTAAAGATTACCTGCCAGCAATTTGATTTGATTAAAATGGCGGCCTCGTAATTCATATTTTGTTTTGACGACGTTTCAAGCTGAGGATGAAAATTTCTATTTTCGGTTTTTACTTTCTTGTATACGGAATATAGAAAGCATTTAATCGTAAAAAAAATCGATTTTTTTTTTACGAATCTCCACGTTCGAGACATTCCTGAGTCCGGAAAAGACATTTTTAGAATATTTTCTCTGTCGGTTGGTCTGTGTGCGAAAGCGATAACTCAAATACACAATGAACTAGAACGATGAAATCTATTGCATGATTTTTACATCAAAGTTGTATATGTCTATCACATTTTGAGCTAAATCCATCTATGACAAGTTTGTTTGTCTGTCCGTGAATATGTAAACACTAAAATTCAGAAACGCACTCAGCAAATGGATGAAATTTACCACATCGCACAGTGGTTCAGATCAGTCATCTAGGGCGCCAAAACCCAAAAATATAACATCATAAGATATCTTTCAATCATACTTCAAATAAATTTTTATATTCCATTTATACTTATAAAAGGCAATGTTTGTGTGCGTGCGATGTCCAGACGAATCTATCGCACTTACAGCCTTAAATTTCTGCACACAGGTAGTCTTAATAGTGACTCAATGCACCTCGAAGCCAGAATTTTAAACTTTTATCTAGAAATTTTTTTATTTAATATTTTGTGTTGTTTTGAAGGATTTTTCTCACTAATTTCTCAATAGAATAGCTTCGGATAATTGTAAGCAAACATTAGATACACCATCGGAAAGAGCAAACGATTTCCGTTCTAATGAAGTTAGTTTTAAATTTCTAACGTAATTTACTGAATTTTGAGAATTTTTTAAAAACTAGTCGGTTAACCCTAAAATACTTAATTTGGAACTTCATTTTCTTGCATCCACCGTTCTAATTTTGTTATGAATTTGAAGTTTGTTGAAGTAATAAAGTTTCTCCGTGATTTAAAACAAGAATGGTTAAAATTGAACAATTGGTTGAATTTTAATTATTTTTTTCTGAACTGTAAAAAAAATTTCGCTTCAAAATTCCTTTCCCATACATTTCGTCGAAACCATGTGACGTTATAATCCCTTTGCTTGGCATCGAAAGATCATTCTTTTAATTTGTTTGTTTTTATAATGTTTGATAGTCGAGCATATAGCTGATAACTTTAGTTAGAAAAGACTAGAAAAAATGAAACATGACTTCAAGGAGCTATTAACATAATGTGGCTTCAAAGTTTAACCCCCACCCCAGGAAGTGGAAGATTTCATCCCTCTATTTTTTTTTACTTCTTCTTCTTCTCTGATTCATTTTGGATATATTTAAATACTATAGAAATTATGTTTGTGTGTATCTTTCGAGGCGTATTGTTCCATTCGAAATCGATAAAAATTTCTTTCTTGTTTTCATTCTTTAACATTTTGCCTGGTTTATAGGAATCAATCTTTTAAATCCTAAAAAAAATTTCGAAAATATCGGTTTATTTGGTACTTTGTACTGCTTTCTTACAGTTCAAATGTTATTATCGCGTAGAAAAATAAGCGGGAAAATCAATAATTTGTATCTTTTGTTTTCATTTTGTTTTCAAAACTTTTTCGTGCCATTGTTGGGGATTTTTTTATTTTTATTTTGTTGAAGTCTTGATTACACGGGCAACGTCGTGCGCGTAGTACTGCTAATAGATGCTAAATCATCACAAATTCGGAGCTAATTATTCGGTATTTCTCCCTGTTACGTTATCAAAGTGAAAAGTTTCCCAACTGCTCTGTTCTACTCGGAGTGATTCTACGCGAGCTCTCGTTAAAGAAAATTCATTTTAAGGGATTTATTTTTATCTGATACATGTATTTTTCTGTCATTATTGAAGAAACGTCTGTATTTGATATTTCATATCGATTCAGCTTTATTCGATGTATTATTTTCCGTGAAGGTTAGGCTTAAAAAATGGACAATTTTGTATTTAAATATTTAATATTTTGGACTGCATCTCTTTTTGCACGCGTTTGTACATTGAAATTTCCTTTGGATACTAAATTATTGACCTTTGAGACAAAGTCAAATTTTAGCTGCGTCTATGCGCGTCTTAATTTGGAATTTTACTTTCTTTTCAATCTCTCTGCTAGTACTGCTCTAAAGACGTCTCTTTGAAAAGATAAAAATATGCGATTCTTCAGAGAAATATTCGGAGGAAGGACTCATACAGCATGTTACAATGAAATACAATACATCTCAGCGTTCAGAGGAGATGGATAATGAAATCAAACGAAAAATTCATTCATTTTTATAAGCCTAAAACAAAGATGGTTGAGAAGCTATCGCGACAAAAAAAATTTTAATGAATAATGAGAAGTGGTTCTCATATTGTTTTTGTGTAATTTATTTTAGAGTTCGATGTTATTCGTATAATATTTACATTATCCTCGTGATTTTCTTTCACTTTTCAACCATCGTGAGAGACATTGGTATTCATCCCCCGAAGTATATATTAATAGGCAAAAATTTGAAACGTTTGTAATAAAAATATACTTATCAGACTTTACTAAAATTCAATAATCCTTATTTTCATACTGTTTCCTTCATTTGGTAAACTTTTATAGGGTTTTAAAATATTTTTTCAGCTATTGTCAGCTTTTGCGTAGATTCCGATAGATTCCTCCATAGAGGACAATGGAGAAGAATTTAAAAAATTGTCACATATCAAAAAATATCCAACGGAATGTTATGAAATTTCATTGGAGATAACCGAAGTTCATTTCCTCTAAACTGCGTAAATTTCAAGGTTCTGCTGGTTTTAGTTTTTAAACCATGAGTTTTGTCTCGCAAGAAAGCGAAACAAAACCAGATGTGTATCAAATTTTTGACTTAATCCACCCACGGTTTTACTGACTGTCTGTCTGTTTGTCTATTTGTGTGCATGTGAACGAATAGGCTGCAAATTTGAAATTTGACGTGATCTAGACATGGAAATTAGTGGGGTTTTTTTTATCAAATTTAGCTGTCATTTTGTCGAAGGGATGAGCTCCAGAATGCTCGCTGTATTTCCTTATGCTATGAACTATGCTACGAAGCTTAACCCTTTGCGGTGCAAGGAATTAAATTTTTAGAAATATGATTGAAAAACATCATGAATGGGTTTAGTTTATTGTCTAGACATAGAATCCACAAAACAAATTTAAAAAAAACCTTACTTCACTCCGAGGGGTCCTCCCCTTTTGGGTCCACCCCCCCATATGAGAACCCCCTTAGATACAGCCACCTTGATACACTCAAAAAATATTGTTGAATCTTACAGAAAATCATAAATTAAAAGTTCAAGAATATTGGAGGAAACTTTTCGAGTTAATTTGCTAAAATTGTAGACGTCCAGAACTGAAAAAATTCTTATCTCTGAGTTAAGAAATTTTTCCAAACTTTATCTCTAATAATTCCTATTCCGAAACGAAATTCAATAAGGATGCTATATACATTCTAAAAGGAGAACTATTAGACCTATCCTAAACCTATTATTTTCCATTCATAGCTGAATTTAACGGTTGAGAAGCGAGTGAAAATAGGTGTGCCATCAGCTGGCACACTGCACCGCAAAGGATTAACAAAAGAACTCACAAATGACTCTACAAACTTTGGGTTGAGCCGAAACTTCTTTGTAATGGAATGTAGCAAATGATGTAGAAAAACGTTAATTATTTTTTAATAATTTTTTAAAAATTATACTTTTTTCTTCGATAGTGATGTCGTTTGCAATTCTCTGTGCATTTATGTATATCACATTAATTTTCCAGATTATTTTAAATAGTGACGAATTTTTAATGTACGGTGGTTTACCGGAAAGAAGAAATTTCACCCCTATTTTAAACTGACGAAGTACACTCAACATCACAAGAGAGAAAGAGTAGTAGACATCTGCTGTTTTAATGTAATCTTCTTTGAACATAGCCCTTTCCCTGCCTACCTCAAAAGGTGTCACCTCTCTGACAGCGATCACTGCAGCTGTGGTGTTACCGGCACGGCACTTCACTACCCCATGGAGTGTGCCCTCACAGTGTCTTGGCATATGAGAAGGCCAGCGCTGAACTTCGAACAAGAATAGCTGAAAAGAGTCGTTAATAATATCTTTTCCAGGCAAAAAATTCGTAGGAAACTGAAATTCATGAGTGAAAACAGGAAAACAGAGATCTCTTCCGATTTTCCTAGTCTTCAACATTCTAGCAAGCTCAACAAACAAGCTCCAAACAACCAGATTTCATACACACACCCCAAAAAGAAAAACGACATCCAAAGCCTCCTTCCAAAACTTGGTGCGATCATTACGTGCTTCCAAAATCACGTACTTCGCATTCAACAACAGAGAAATTAAAACTAATTCGAAATTATATATAGTGTAAATTTCTGTACTTATGTAGTGTAAATTTCGGTACTGGTATATAGTGTAAATTTCTGTACTGTATATAGTGTAAATTTCGGCACTGTATATAGTGTAAATTTCGGCACTGGATATAGTGTAAATTTCGGTACTGGATATGGTGTAAATATCTGTACTGTATATAGTGTAAATTTCGGTACTGGATGTAGTGTAAATTTCGGTACTGGCTATAGTGTAAATATCTGTACTGTATATAGTGTAAATTTCTGTAATGTATATAGTGTAAATTTCTGTACTGGTATATAGTGTAAATTTCTGTACTGGATATAGTGTAAATTTCGGTACTGGATATAGTGTGAATATCTGTACTGTATATAGCGTAAATATCTGTACTGTATATAGCGTAAATTTCTGCACTGTATATAGTGTAAATTTCTGTACTGTATATAGTGTAAATATCTGGGGGGTTTTGTTTTAAATGAAATTCCCATGTCTTCCCCATCAAACCGTTCAATGACCAGAATGGTCACGGGTACGGAGGGTAAGAGACGGCGTTCTGTTCTGTAGTTTTTATGTTCAATACCATATTGAAATGAATAACTATGAATTTTATTTACTTTTATTAAGGCGTCCAGCGCGGCAGTTATTAAGGCGTTACCTCCAAAAATATTTTTTTTAAATTTTTAACTAATCAATTTCAAATTTTTCAAGCATTAATAAGAGAACTATATAAGACAACACACAAAATTTCACTGCAATATATTTATTTATTTGTGAGTTGTGGGCATAATTGTAATTTTTAATAACAATTGATGATCTTTATGATAAATGTTCCAGGCGTTTCAATTTTTGTAGAAATTTCATGACATTTTATATAAGTATAAAAACATACACGGAGAAGAATTTTTGGCATTCATATGGAAGTTATTTTGTTATTAAACTGTAAATATTTTCTTCCATATCAAATATTGGGCATATCTTTTTCCAAAATCGATAGTTTCGAGTTATTATGTGTGCATTTTTTGAAATTCCTTTCAGAGACATAAAAATAATCCCAATTTTTTTTTTGAAAGAGGTTAGACTAACTAACAAAAAATTAGAGTGATTTTGAGTAATTTTGGAGCGCCTGGAGCATTTATAATAAAGCCATTAATTGTTATTAAAAATTACATTTATGCCCATGACTCAGAAATAAATAAATATATTGCAGTGAAATTTTGTGTGTTGTCTTATAGAATGCTCTTATTAATGCCTGGAAAATTTCAAATTGATTAGTTCAAAATTTAAAAACAAGATTTTGAAGGTCCATGGTCGCCTTAACTTTCGGCTACGGTGGCCTATGGTAAGGTTTCGCCTTCTGGAACTCGAGAACTATTAGAGCTGCGGGGATGATATTTTGTATGTGATCTTTACACATAATTTGTAGGTTAATATCAAATTTTGGACATAATCCGTCAAGGGGAAGTTTGTATGCCTGTCTACTTTCATGTGAACACTATAGTCTGAAACTTCAATAGCTATATGGATAATATTTGGCACACAGTTTTATCATCATGAATGTAGGTCCGTATAAAATTTTGGGCCCAATCCGTCAAAGGGTTGACTGTCTGTCGATCTGTATAATCGCATACTTTTGAACTTAATAACTTCTTAACAAAATTAGTAAGATAAATGAAATTTTGTATGTAGCCTTCTAATCTCAATTGCAGATTTGTGTCCAATTTTCGTGTCAATCGGTTGAAAAAAGGCGTTCAAATTGCATATTCAATTTTTCTAATCCGATACTCCATGCGCATGCGTACTGGTTTGTCTAACGCAGCCCGGGCTTCTAGTTCTGTCTTGTTTCAGGTATTGCGTAATAACACCTGCTTGGCGCTTTTTCTTCCGTTTTGGGTCCTTTTTCTCCTTTCTGGCGCATTCTGCTCCCGCTTAGCGTATTTTATTTTCGTTTGTTTTGTTGTTTTTAAGTGTTGCCACTGTCTGTGAGGAAATAACCGGAATTCTCATGGCGTTCGGACCTTCCCATAGGTTCGCAATTTTTATGCGGTGGGGGCTTGGGGTTGACACCTTTGTTTGAAAGTATACGCAAAAGTTTAGAGGAGACCACTCCCGCTGGTTTTATTTACTATTTGGATGCAATGTTTGAAAACATATTCAAATACCGTTGAAGCAAGTGAATTGTCATTTGCATACAAGGCTTTATTAGTATTATATGATTCAACGTTTTAAAAGTACTTAGTAAACCTATTAGCTTGTGAAAATCGCAGGATGCGGTTGAAAATAGACTCACTTTCAACCCGCGGAAATCGCGGGATATGCAGTCAGATGGTTAAATTCAACTTCGTGGTCAAATGTCCTTCTGTTGGTGTGGTCCAGAAGTTTGGAAAGGCGGTGCCAACTGAGGTCTCTTCCTCGTCATTTGACTGGAGTTAAAAATTGCGAGGTCCATCTCATAAAACATTCGTGTATCTTCTGAACGGGAGTTTGATATTATTAAACTAAGTTATTTTGACTTGTCTCATATGGGTAAATAGCGAATTTGTCATCGATTTTGCACTTAATTCCTCAGGAGCTCGAGTTTTGAACTTTTGCATACTTGTATAATCTAAATGGCAGTACACTGCTAGATTAAAATTTCAGTACATAATTCTCAGTTGATTGATTTATTTGGTTAACTTTAGTCTAGTTACATTGGCGCCATCTGGTTGTAATTTGAGAAAAATTGATTGCGAATGTCCATAAGATGAATAATAATTAATTAATAATAAATTAATAAAAATATATTAGAAAAGAATAAAAATTTAAAAAAACGAAATCTACTTTTTAATACGCTAAAAATAAAAAGGTGTTTACAAAAACTGCTTTTAGAAAAGTTTTTTTGTAAAGAATTGTACGATATCACTATAAATATGAAAGTATAACTCCGTTACGTGATGTTTAGAGTCATAGAAAAAGAATTTGACCGTAGAATTAAAGTAAAACTGGGTTATTTCAGGATTACGCTTCACTTGAAAAGAGATGATGTTGTTTCAACATCTTAGATGATATTTTAAGCTGGGCATTCACGAAAACACCGTTCCATACCATTTGGAGGGCTTCACTAGAGACGATTCCAGTTTCAAGCCGATCCATTTAGGCAGGTCATTCACGTGTCGCGCCACACCAACCGCAGATTCATCACCTACGGGTACTCCGATCCCCTAAAGCAGGCCATTCATATCTCTTCCAAAATTGCAATTTTGGAAAACGGGAAGGAAAAAGCAATCGTCAAGGTAGAAAACCTATGAAATTTAGAACGAATTCCAATGGAATTCCAACCAAACCAAATTCACCGATTCTTTAGGTGGGACCCTTAGCGATTCACACAAACAATTTGACTAGATTGGGACCTCGCCACGAGGCTACATTTATCGGAAATCCGCTGAGTGGGGGGAAATAGGGGATCGAAGAGCAGCTGTAGAGGGGAAGAAAAGATAGCTCTCCCTCTACTACCAGCGCACTTTGGAGCTTCAGATGAATGACGTGCCAGATTTTTCTACTTAAATGTATGGAAAAAAACCAGTGTTGGGACGAATGGATGGAATGGACTACAGATGAATTGACTGCTTAAAGCTACTGCGTCTACTCCCCCCGCCTTGATTTCCTCAGGCTGACTGTCACCCACACTCCTTCTCCCCCACGGGTGGTTTTCGCTTTTTGGAGAAAGCACCCTTCCATCTCGCAGGATCATATTTAAACTTTATGACACAATACGCCGAATAGAAACAATGTTCCAAACTTTTCCATGGACTTCACCAATTTTTGCGTTGACGAAGGGTTTTGGAGCGATGCGGGCCAAATGGAGAGGAACGGCGCAGTCATGAATGTCCCGATTAGATACCTCCAAGCTCTGACTCAAGTCGAGAGAAAACGGACGCAGCGCGCAGAACATGGGCGATGTTCAAAGCAGAAAGAGG
Source organism: Araneus ventricosus (assembly GCA_013235015.1). Lineage (NCBI taxonomy): Eukaryota > Metazoa > Arthropoda > Arachnida > Araneae > Araneidae > Araneus > Araneus ventricosus. Next base: position 35,684 of record BGPR01011455.1, read on the forward strand.
AAGATGGTGACGCGTCTGAACTGAAAATTCTAAAAGGAGATCTCCCTCATTTTGAAACTGAAACGATTAAAACCGATTGATTCCAGACTTCTGTGGAGGCATGGGAGAAGTTAAAGTTTCTTTAATCAATTTATATTCATACGACGGACACCAAATACGGTGCGACAGTTTAAGTTAGGATCAACTGTGTATGTGGCATGAAGAAAAAAAGAACGACATCTCACAGTTCGGAATAAGAATTTCAGCACTCAATGCATGCATTGAGTGCTTAAATGGCATTCGCTTTGACATTTAACATGTGACACTGACGTCATACGAACAGACACCGCCATAAGAAGTTTTTCGAACACAAACTCTCGATTGCCACTCACCAATTGTTATCAGTATTCTTGATGATGCAAGTACAAGTGAAATAATTTAACAAGAGATATTGAAAATTAAACTTTGCATTAAACAAAATGGCGTAAAAATACAGCAACCTCCAATAAAATACAAAAGAATGATACTTTAATATATACAACCAGCGGGAGTGGTCTCCCTTAAACTTTCTCGTATACTTTCTAAGTGGAGATTCGTCAAAATCTCGAGTTCAAATTTTTTTGACGATTACAATACTTTCTCTTTGTATACGAGAAAGTAAAACAAAAAAACAAACAAACCTGAAATCAAATATCTGTTGCTACGTTTCAAAAAAATATTATTTTGATGCAGGCGCGATAAAATAGGCAATGCAATGAATACTAAAGCGAAAATTCTGCTTTGGAATTGAATTCCCAAGAAAACAATTTATACTACCACAACCGTAACAATTGCAAAAGCGCGTGAATAAAAGATTTGCTGAAATAATGAGATCGGTTTGATTTACAACAATAAAAAAATTGTTAACAATTGATGCTTGAAAACATTATTTATTGTTGTAAATAAAATTTACAACAATAACAGATTACTACCAATACGCATGCGCATGAGAATCGGATTAAAAGAAATTGAATACGCAATTTGAACGCCTCTTTTTGACGGATTTGGTCCAAACTTTTATACGGACCTACATTATAACGATAAAACTGTGTACCAAATTTTATCCATCTAGCTATTCAAGTTTTTGAGTTATAGCGTTCACATGACAGCGGACAACAAACAGACAGACTTCCCGTCGACGGATTTTGTCCAAAATTTGATAGAAACCTACAAATTATGTTCAAAGACCACATACCAAATTTCATCCCCGTAGCTCTAATAGTTTTCGAGTTATCGCGTTCACAGACAGACATACAGACATAATTCCAAAATTGTGTTTTTCGGACTCAGGGAGGTGTAAAACGTAGAGATCCGTCAAAATCTCGAGTTCGAATTTTTTGACGATTACAATACTTTTTCTTTGTATACTTCGTATACGAGAAAGTAAAAAAGAAAATACAGAAGAACCAGATGAAGTAAACAATAGTAATAACAATATACCTTTTGGGCGCAACGCAGCAGCATCCAGAAATTGCATTGACAATATTGTCATAATCAACTAAACAATTAAGATACAATCAAACAGCAAATATCTTTCTACAATAAAAGTTATAACACATTAAGTCGTTCCCTCGACAGAAAGTTTATCCATTTTATAACTACGATGGCGAGAGGCACTTTGAAAAAGTTCACCATTCGAGTTCTCTTTCATTTTTTTTTTTCATTTTGTTTGTTTAATCTTAATGTGTTATAATTTTTATTGCAGTCTGATATTTCTTGTTTGATTGTATTTTAATTGGTTAGTTTATTATGTCAATACAATTTCTGGATGATGCTGCGTTGCGCCCGAAAGGTATATTGTTATTACTATTGTTTACTTTTTCTGGTTCTCCTGTATTTTCTTTTTTGTATATATTAAAGTATATATCTTGATGATGCCATTTAGAAACTTAATAACTTTGTATAAAAGTATAAATATCGTCTGATGTATAGAATTAACTCAAATAAATAACGAAATAAATGTGAAATAATTGATGAAAAGTTCAATTTAAGCACTGGGGAGAGGGTGAATTTGTTTTCTGTTGTTTCCAATTCCTTTAGTTACTGATAAAATTGTTTGACTTTAATGTTCCGTTTCAACAACGGAAACAGGAACGTAATTCAGACAGTCGTCTTCTTTACCCTTCTCTTTTGATTTATTAGGAAATTCTAGATGCTGACAGAAGAAAAAATACTTAAACATAGGGGTTTAAAAAAAATTGCGTTTCTATTCTTTGGGTACACGAGAAGTTTGGAGTGCTGTAATACCTTGGCTTAAACGAAATCAAAATCTGTCCAGTCTCTTTCAAAATGAGACAGAAACACCTCAAATCTCTCATATAATAGAAATTATCAATTTTGACGTGGAAACGTCTTTCCGCTCGTTACAGTGATAGTCGGTCGAACTTCCTTGTGTGACAAAATACAGTCAGATTTGAATCGCTAATAATTACGAGACTAATAATGCGAAAACAATGGTTGACCACACAACGGATAGATCATATCTGTGAGAGTTTGTCGCATAGTATTTGTTTTTCCTGTGACGCCATCGTACTAGTGTAGACGCATGCGCGTGATTGTTATGAATTAGATTTATATAAGGTTATAAATAAGTGTAGCGAAGAAACGCGTTTAGCTAGGAGGTTGATTCTGGTGTCACTTTAAAGAGCTTAAGGAGTATTACTAGGACCCAAAGTGAAACAATAAAAGTATTTATCAGAATATAAGTAAAAATCGGTATTAAATTGAAAATTTGCAACTCCGCATGTTTTTTAATTCTGACATGCAAAGTTTTCTTTCGAATCGTACGAAACTTACAGAATACTTGACAATACGTAAAAGAAACATTGCATTAAAAATTGAATTCAAAAATTTAAATATTACGGGAAATATGAGATTTGTCGTTAATAATATTTTACTGCTCGTACGTGAAATGTAGTTCTATATACTGTCAACAGATGGCTCCATCAGAAGCTACTAAGAAAGGCGCAGTTCGGGTCCGCGCCAGAGATTTTTCCTCTAAAGGCCGAGATAAAATCATAAGACAAGTATTTCGTATCAATATGTAATACAATATTTACAGAGAAGTATAAATGTTACAGAATAGATAAATTACAAGTTTATCGCATGTAGCAACGGTCTGTGGTAGCTTGTGATTTATCTATTCTGTAACCATTATACTACTCTGTGTAAATATTGTATTAAAGAGATTGATAATTAAGTTACATATTGATACGAAACACTTGTTTTATGATATATCCCGACGTTCTCACGAACAATCTACGGCGCGGACCCGAAGGCCTTTCTTATGCTTTTTTTCAGTCCCCTCCCCCGTTGCTACGCCACTGAATCTTGCCATATATTTAGGTTTAGAAGTTAGCAGTACTGATGTAAAATGAGGTGTTCGTTTCACTCAGCAAAGAGCTAACAGTCTACAGAGCTGTGTGATCAAATAGCTAATTTAGAGCATAGCTTGTAACTGTAAGCATGGCTGAAGGTTTCGGCTCGTTTGAAAAAGGGATACAAAATTTCGAAACAATAAACTCTAATTATGAACATATTATGATGCGAGGTAAGGAATATAAAAATTATTAGCTTGCTGTGAAAAAATTGTACTTGACACTAAAAAGTCAGATAATTTTTTTTAGTGTTTTTTGCGCCATCGACATCGGTATAACTCTGTTTTACGAAATATTTTTATTTTGATATATACTATTTTGTATCGATGTGTATAAAAGCTGCATTCTTTATTATTTACTTTTTTCTAAGCAGCTGTTTTCCTGGCCCTTTTTCTTATTAAAAAATTGATAAATATTTTTACATGCTAAGTAAGATCCCGATTTTCTCTCTTTTTGTCGGTCCAACCTATTGCGTTATTTAGGGGTGTTATTTTATATGATTCTTGGTTATGTTTTCATGCTAACTTCTGTAGCCTTCACTTGGAAAAGCAACTATCAAATGGTGACAGACAATAAATTATATAATCGTTACGTTTTCGTTATTTTTTCATGGCATCAAATTCATTTCATCCAAATTCACTGTTTCATAAAAGATATTTTTTCAATTCTTTCGGGCTTTTAGAATTTTGGATTATTTCCTCATGACTTTTGAAAATATTTGTATATTCAGAGGTTTCTTATTATTTTTGGATTTGAAAGGAATTTAAGCATTTAATAAAATAGTTTTGGTTAATCTGCGTGTTAATAAGAACTTTCAAAAAGAACTATGTTTTTTAATTTATAGCATCTCTTTTTTTTATCACAGCGTGCTTGTAATATTGGTCCTCTTTTACTTTCTCTTATACTAAATAAACACAGAGAAATTATTGTAATCGTCAAATAATTAAATTCTCAAGATTTTGAGCGATTTGCTCGTTTTACACCTTCGGGAATCCGATAAAAAACCTTTTTGGAATTCTGTCTGTCTGTATGTATGTCCGTCCGTATGTCTATATGTACGTAGTCCCTCCGTCTGTCTGTATGTTCGTCCGTCTCTCTGTCTGTATGTCCGTCCGTCCGTATGTCTGTCCGTCCGTCCATCTGTCTGTCTGTCCAACCGGTTCGGTTGCTGTAATGGCATCAGGCACGGGACCATGGGCGGCGTTTTGTCTGTCTGTCTCCGAGTCAGTTGCCGTAATAGCATTAAACACGGGGGCATGTGGCGGCGCTCTGTCTGTCTGTCTCCGGTTCGGTTACCGTAATGGCATCAGGCATGGGGGCATGAGGCGGCGTTCTGTCTGTCTGTGAACACGATGACTTGAAAACCCAACAAATCAGATGGATAAATTTGGTATAAAGACTTTAAACAAGAATAATAGATTTCTATCAAATTTTCGCCAACAACAAAAAAAATCCCACAAAGAGCTAATAAGATGAAATTAGGCGCATGATTTTATTCCTAGAATTGTATGTCCGTATGAAGATCTGGACCATGTTCGTCAAATGGTTAACTGTCTATCGATCTTGCTATTAGAGCGTATGCGAACACCATTACTTAAGAACACAACACGCTAGATTGGTGAAATTTAGTACATGATCTTTACATCAAAATTGTAGATTTCTAACATTTTTTATAACCAATCCGTTAAAGGGATAAGGTCCAAATTACAGGCTCGATTTTCGTCACTATATAGTGATGTTTGTAAGAAATATTAAAATATATATATTTGTAAAATTATTAATTTCAAGTGCATTGTTAAAATATTTAAAAAAAGAAATTAATTAAATAAAAAATCGTTTCGCCGTAAAAGAAATTAATTTTTAAAAAATCGTTTAGCACCAATATATTTCTGAATTAATAAAAATAGATTGGCAACGCCATATTTGTTTTTAGCGAGCGTTGCCTAGCAACGCAGAAGAAGAAATGTTTTTAAGAAGAATTCGAAATCAATGGACGTAATGTGCGCTGTTGAACATAGTTTGTGAAAAATATCTGTCCTTGTGAAAAATCGTCAAATAAATGTATTGTTTTTACAAAGAACACTCATTATGCTTCATACAATATAGTACAATATTATGAAGTTAAACTGAACACGCTCCATACTGTGTTAGTATACTGGAAAGTCATGGGAGAGCATTCTTTCGGTTTCCTAGAGAGTGAATGAAAGTGTCCCTGTTTAAAGCACTGAAAGCAAAGTGTGGTAATCATACGGATGACAAATCTTGGTCGTTGTAAAGTATGCATGGCGCAAAACGTTAAGAAGACGGCAAACATTCAGCTAAAAATGGTAATTTTTTACTATATCTTATTGGTCACAATCTGTAACAATTAAAATCAAGCAAAATGTGTCGTTCTATTTAGAATTATGTCCTCTTTAAAGACGCGTAAATAACATTTGCGTAACAAACCGTCTTCATATTTATTTTCATATCATTTTCAAATTTTTCTGTAGCTACCGTTGAATTTCCATTATTTAAAAGATTATACAAAATTAGAACCTTCGGTATATCAAATTTTAGGTAACTTGATTTATCACAACCGATGCTATATAAGAAAACAAATCTGGGGTGGGGATTAGTCTTTAATGTATATAAATGTAGAAAGTAGCTCATTCGTATAACACTTTCCTTTACCTTTGATTCGAACATTTTACACAGAATTTTTTAGCTGAATCTTTTCAAAGGAATGTTCACCGAAAGATATAAGCGAAAACATCTGTCAAAATATGAATCTAAAATGGCGTATTTTTACTTTCCTGTTCATTTATGGAAAGAAAATTAAGAGAAACGGACAAAAAAAATTCATATCAACAAAGATTTGCATATTCATGTCTTTGTTCATGAATAAATATCGACTGTACTGTAGCTTCTTTATTCTTAATATGAAACACCAGATTTACAAATATGGATGATTTGACATTTCATTATACCATTCTTAGCACATTTTTTCACATAAAAAATAATCAAATATCCTGGAGAATATAAATAGATAATATTAAATGAGAACTATTTTCTCAGAATTATTTTTAGCGTACCTCAAAAATGATAATTACGTTATTATTCTGAAAAACTTCTTTATCAATGTAATACAATTTTTATGATAAAATTTTCACCAAACGAAAATTAATATCAGTTGCGAAACTTTTGAGGGGGATATTTATACTCAATTGCTTTTTAAACAGAAAGAAATCGCAAGTTAAAAGCAAGGATTCATAAATCTTTAAATTTTAATTTCATATTAAAAGATGAAACTACAAAGGTCGTTTTTTCTTCAACCTACGATGGACCATAAAAAGAAGACAATAGTAGAGGACAAAATGAAACCAAAAGTTATGTTCAAACGTAGTTCGGTTACTTTTCGACATAAAAGCCGTAAGATACATTTATTTATCATGTCGGTGGACCAGGTTTTTGATCCCCTCTTCGGAGAACGTTGCAGCCAGTGAAGTGAGATGGGCCTAAACGTTGCTTTGAATCCCTTCGTTTTCCTGGAAGCTTTGGCCTTCTAGACAGTTCTGCAATTCAGAGAAGAGATGAAAATCACTCGTCGCTAAGTCGAGGCTATACGCAGGGTGATCAGACACGTCCCATTTAAACTGCACCAGGAACTGCTGAGGTACAATAGCACTGTGAGGGCGGACATTGTCATGAATAAAGACAACTCCAAAAGTCAGAATGGTTCTTCGCAATCGTCGTAAGGTCCGACAAGAAACAACTGCGATATCCATGACCCAACCTTCTGCTTCAAGAAAGCGAATAACACTACGCAATTCGCACATGGCGGGAGCATCAGTTTTACTAGCCATGTTTACATGACAACAGCTCAGCTTAAAATCGCGAGCTGACATCGGTAGTAGCAGATGTTATAGTTAGAGACATGCGTAATTGCTTATCGCGCACCCCAACTTACTACCACCTGTCTGTCTCTTTTCCGGATCAATCGGAGCTTGAAAAAAACCGACCCTCGTATATTTAAAAACTAAAGCCAATATTTTTGTACCAATTTAAATTCAATACATTTATGGATTTATTATTTTGCCTTTTCCGTCTAAATTTTTATTCAAGCTAGAATTGTTTTGATATCCATCTGGAAGTCACGGGACTAAAATGAAGACGCAAATCTTCACTGTAGTCATTGTTTTAACCGAAGTAATGATTAAATACTAAAAGGAGATTTAAATTGCTTAAATTTAAAAGAATGTAAGTATCTGTTGTTTTCGATATATATGAATCGGCTTCCAACAACTAAAATTGTTGAACGTTTTATCCTTTAATGAATACTTTTCCTTCTGAATTTCATAAAAAAAAGACAAGCACTTATTCTTTCCTTGCCCAGAAATCAAGCATCGATTCTAAGGGTCAGTCTCGCTTTATATACCTTTGCGTACCATTAGGTCCCTTCTCCGAAGAAAAATAAAAAAAAGGCGGAAGGAGAAACGTGATATCCTCTGAAAAGGACGAATCCACGAGACCTATTCAGTTTTTAAACTATTGGCTTCGTAGAGGACTTACAACGCTTAAGTCACGTCCAAATATGGACGAAATCCAGATTTTTAAGTAGTCCATTTACCCAGGTCACTTAAGAAAAGAAATAAAAAGCGGCAGCTCTTCATTTTTTTGCTCTTCAACAAAAAGAAAAAAAAATTTTTTTGATGATGGTGAAGAAAAAAAAAACCTGAACAGTGAGTTCCAACTGTCCTGTAAAAAAACGTATTGGTAAAAATCTTTGTAAGGAATGATATTTTTCATTTATTTGTAGCAAAGAGAATGTTTTATCTGTGAAGTAAACAAATTAAAATAATGGCGGAATCTGTCAACGCATTTTAGTCACTTAACTTCCAACATGCCACTGATGAATGAAAGTTGATTTTAAATATTTTAATTGTTCTGTAAGGAAACTTTCGGTGCATATGCTTGAATTTTAATGACCTAAAAATCACTTTTATTACTGTATAAAAAAGTTAAATTTTTAAAAACTTAATTATATTCTACTTTTTGGTCTTTAATTTATAATTCATTATTGTAAGAATTATAGAATCTACAAGCTAATCTTTTCTCAAATTGACTACTAGGTGGCCCTGCGGATGTGGAATCGAAGTTTAATTAAATTAACCCATTAATTGATACTCAAGTTCTGAAAATATCAAAATAATGCACTGTCATCGGGAACCCGCAAGTGTACAAAATATAAAAACTCTAGCACTTGAGGAAGTGAGCGGAAAATCAATTCAAAAATCCCACCTACAAAAATGAGACCTGTCAAGTTATATAAAAGTATCTAAAAATGAGCTTGACTGAAGTAAATAATAACTTTTACAAACTCTTTCAACTACAGTACGGGATAGTGGGGTAAAACGGGATTCTTTGGTTTTGGCGTTATTAATTCTTCTTTTTAGTGGACAAATACTGAATTATTCTCCGCTAGGGAAGAAAAAGAATGATCACAGTTTCCATATTGTTGTTGTTAAATTCACTTCGTCTGTGAAGGTTTATTTGTTTTATGACGTCACCTCTCCAATGCTCGTATAATTTTAAACTATCCTTACTTAAAAATCATTTCAATTATAAAAAAATTTTTAGTCCATCCATTTACTAAGGATTCATACCCTATCAAAGAATAAGGATTTACTCCAATTATTGCGCTGTTCTATTTCGTTCCTTATGACCTTTGCACTCGGGGTGAAACGGGATACTAGGGGAAGCTGCGGATACCCGACCAAAGAGGATTTTCTTATGCTGTGAGATAGTTGGTAGTCTGTGAGGGCCATTCCTTTTTGACCTTTGCGTCAAATGGTAGGATGGAAAGCATTTCCAACAGTTAGAAGAATAGAAAACAGAAAATTCATTTGTGGTGAATCAAAAAACAGAAAAAGAAAACCTCAAAACAATCAAAAAGAGAATAGTTTGAAGAACCAATTCTGCAAAGCCGTCTTATAATAAAACCTAAATGAGTCCACTAAATCTGAAGTGGAGCGGAGGATAAAGACAACTATGTTATGTGAATTATTATTTTCTTACTATTATTAAACTAATTGTCTTTATTCTTAAATTGTCAACTACGGTAACTATTGTTGAATCTTCAAAAAAACTGTCTTTATTCTTAAATTGTCAACTATTGTAATTATTGTTAAATTTTCAAACAATCGTCATTTTTCTTAAATTGTCGACTATTATAACTATTGTTAAATCTTAGAAAATTGTTTTATTCTTAAATTGTTACATAAAATAAAAATTATGATACTTTTCCACTGAAAATCTAGTTTTCCCTAATTTCCCATAGAGTTAACATGTGTTTCCCGTTTTACCCCAATACTGGAGTAAAACGGGAGACATTTAACTTTATCTACAAAAAAATCATTAGTAAGAAAAGTAATTGAACTGTGACTTTTCCCGAAAGACGTATTAAACTGTGATAAATAAAGAATATTTCATTAAGATATGGCAAGCTTTATGTCGAATAGTTTAGCTCCAACAGGACTTCAAACTTTAGGTATCCCGTTTAACCCCATTTTCCCCTAAATCTGATTAATAATAGATCTTATATAAATATTATGGACCTTAATTTTTGTGTTTGACGAACACAACAGGACAGATGTGAAACATAGTTACTCTACTCTTCTACACATTTTAACCTTATCCTCTTCAGTTACATTTTGTATCAGAGAAGTAGGAAAATAGTCAGTGTATGAATATAACATATACAAAGTATTTCTCTTCTATCCTGCAACGCTATGTCGTATACAATAACCTCCATGAGCATCTGAAACGAATGGAGACACATCGTCTATTTTTTCTTGAGAGCTTTCGTAATGCATACTTCGCATGGAAAGCTTGGGGCAAATACTTTTAGTCTTTGTCTGGAAAGTCAAAATAGGCTTCTCCTCTTTGTGCAAAGATTTGGATACTGAAGTTCCATTATTATTGGCCAACCGCTTTTAGAGGACATCAAAATTATTCAAAAATTTTGACATGAAAACTTCTTTCCTCTCGTTACAGTGACAGTCGGTCGAACTTCCATGTGTGACAAAATACCATCGGATTTCAATCGCTAATAACTACGAGACTAATAATGCGAAAAGAATAATTGGACCAAAACGGATAGATGATATCTGTGAGAGTTTGTCGCATGGTATTAATTTTGCCTGTGACGTCATCGTACCACTGTAGGCGCATGCGCGTGATTGTTATGAATTATCTTCATGTAAGGTTATAAATAAGTGTAGCGTGGAAACGCGTTTAGCTAGGAGGTTGATTCTGGTGTCATTTTAAAGAGCTCGAGGAGTATTATTAGGGCCCAGAGTGAGAAAATAAACTATTTAACGGAATATAAGTAAAAATCGGTATTAAATTGAAATTTCGAACTCCGCATGTTTTTTGATTATAGCATGCAGAGGTGTGGGTTTTTTTCGAATACTACGAAACTTACAGAATACTTGACAATTCGTAAAAGAAACAATTTATTAAAATTTGAATTCAAAAATTTGAGTATTACGGCAAATATCAGCATTCGCAGTAAATAATGTTTTACTGAGCATACGCGAAATGTAGTTCTGTATACTGTCAACAGATGGCGCCATCAAAAGCTGCTCTAAATAAAACATAAGAAAGGAGTAGTTCGGGTCCACGCAGTAGATTTTTCGTGAAAACGTCGGGATTAAATCATAAAACAAGTATTTCGTATAAATATGTAATTTAATTATCAATCTCTTTACAATATTTACACAGAGTAGTATAATGGTTACAGAATAGATAAATCACAAGTTTATCGTATGTAGAAAAGTTCTGTGGTAGCTTGTGATTTATCTATTCTGTAACCATTATGCTACTCTGTCTAAATATAGTATTAAAGAGATTGATAATTAATTCACATATTAATACGAAATACTTGTTTTATGATTTAATCCCGACGTTCTCACATAAAATCTACAACGCGGACCCGAACTTCTCCTTTCTTATGTTTTTGATGAAAGAGCCTTTCTTTTTTTATTTAGAGTAGAGTTTGGTTTTAGTCTGAAACTCTTGGTGCAGGCTAAGTTTCTATCGCCTGAGAATATAAAAAGCTGGGCCAAGTTCGATATCGAATTTTTTATCGTAAGTTGCATTTATTTTGGTTGGGGATATTTTACCACGATAATAACAACATTACATGATGGAGCTGGATACTATCTGGAAATAGCGACATACATGATGCATAAATCCCTCAAAACGTTCTACATACCATTGGACATAGATCTATAAAATTTGGGGAGTAGTTAATTCTTGGGTAGTGGGTGCTCACTAAGAAGGGTTTTTCAAAATTTTAATTAGCTTTTAATTAAAAATAAATCGAGATTTTAAACTTCAATAACTTTGGAGAATATTGCTTCACAAAAACTATTTCTACATTACTTAAATTTTTTTTAAAAAAATCTGTTCAATAATAGCAATTTTACTTCAATAAAATTTATTCAATATTTTTAAGAAATTAAAAGAATTTTTTTAAGCATATTTGACAACAATCTTTTTTATTGGTTTAGTTGCTAAATTTATACACTCGCGCGTTGCAACAATATTAAATAAATTTTTTTGTGTGCGCGATATCTTTGCTACATAATAAAGAGTAAATTTCTAAAAATAATGTAAAGACAAGCAAATCAATCCTAAAGCATTATCATCTACAATGTTTCGGAATACGCGTTCCAATAAACTTTCTTAAATTATACCATTGCATAATACAGAGGAGCTTCGATAATTCAGTCTTTTTTTTGTTAAAATTTCCCCCGAATAAACTACCTGGAATCTCAGATTGCACTCTATTGACTTATCTTCTCCGGCGTTTTAGAATATAGTTAGATTTTTACTTAAGATTTCAGTTGTAGGCGAAGGTTATATTTTCGGAAAAGTGGTATTTAAAAGATTGGGCTAGTTTTAAAATTCAAATTTTTACTATGAACTAGATTTTTTCAAGAAGAAAGAATAGTGGTGAAGGTTTTTTTCAAAAAAAAAACCTTTCTCCAGTTATCTATTGGATGAATAATACATGGGTTTTATGTCAAGACCAAGTATAAAAATTCATCTATATTGCTTATTGTGTTTTGGAATTACCGAGTTCACAAAATACCGACAGTAAATCCATTGACTGATCTAGTCCAAAATTGGACAGAAATCTACAATTTTGCTATAAGATCATAAAGAAAAATTCACCCATCTACTTTGTTGCGATTGTGAATTATTGCTTTCACATATGAACGAATAGACAGCCGGACAGCCAGTCAACCCTTTGACAGATTTGGTCCAAAATTTGATAAAGATCTAGAATTCTATTAATAAGACCGTAATCCGAATTTCATATATCTAGAACGCCTCATTGCTGAGTTATCGTGCAGATAAAGATCTAGAATTCTATTAATAAGACCGTACTCCGAATTTCATCTATCT
>BGPR01011456.1:0-47500 GCA_013235015.1 Araneus ventricosus
CCTGTAAAACTCACAAGACAATGTCACTGTCAGACGAGTATTCTTAGGTGGTGATTAGCTGTAATTGTGACGATTGATTGAGCCATATTTATGAAAAGGTATCAATTCAATGCAAAGCATGATTGATTGCTTAGAATTATGAAACGTTCGATAGCTGACAAGATTATACATTTGTTTTCATTAATTTGAATTATGTGCATTGTTAATATTTTATGAGATAGCTATTCAATGTTTTCATGCATTTTCGGGACAAATTTTATATTTCGATTCGAAAAGAAATGAAAAGTTTTTAAAAGGTTTGCAAACTGATCGATATTGTAAGAAAAGTAACTAGCTTTGAATTATAAATGAAAGTTGGTTAATCAAAAATTTCTGAAGAATAAATTCATAAAATTCTTTTAGTACATAAATTGATTTTATTAAAAATTAATAAAACGCATATTACTTGAAAGATCATATACCAAATTAAAAATAATTCAAAAAGGAACACTTTCTGTGAAATTAGATACCATGAACTCCTATTGTCTTTTCTCTAAAAAATGTCATAAAATTTTAATATTTTCTGTTAGACTTATGAATTTTTGTAAAGCAAACCACTTAAAATGATATATATGATCCGGAAGTCTTCTAAGAGCAAATTATACCAGATCTATTACGGAAAATAGAAGGCATGAAATACATTACACATGTAAGGTATTTCTTTTCTATTCTTTTTCTTTACATTTATATATTAAATCATGGCGATTTCCTTTTACAAGAAACATAGTTAACTATGCAAAATTTATTTTTCCAAAATATTTTTTCTCACCCACTAATTCCAAAAATTAAGATTAACGTTTCTACTATTTTTATTAAAACTTGATTTTTTTTTCAATTTTGTTTGAAAACTTGTTTTTTTTCGATTGAAGTTTTTTCATTGTCATAAAAAAATGATGTTTTTTATGACAATAAGAATTTGCATGTGAAAAATATTATTACCACAAAAAAGTATGGACTTCTTGAATAATATGCTGGCATGGAAGTCATGTAATATTTTCCACTTGCCGGCTTTTTCACTTACACCTTTCAACGTTCCTGCCCATATGCAGAAGTGACTTAATGTATTCAAATAATAAACGCATGCAATGTTTATAAATCAACGCTAATCTTCATAGATAATATGCGCATTCCAAAACGCCTGATTAGCACAGAAATTCTCCTACGGAGCAATGTTTCATCGTCGACCTAAATTGATGTCAAGTATATTACTGTCTTAATTATCAATTCTGTAGAAACACATCAAAAATTGAGCGTTTTTCCATGACATTATTGTCTCTTAAATCAAAGATAAAGCCACTTTATGCTCCTGGTCTGAAAGCTAATGTTTTGACAAGCCTTATCGATTCCCATTAAGGCTAAGTATAAAAAGTCCTTCATAACCTCAGCTTGAAGCTTACCTCCTTTGAAGATGCAAAGGATTTCTGACGCCTAATCTTGTTAAAGGAGGTTCCTTTTTGAAAAAGCTCTCAAAAGTTTTAGCTTGGAAATTAACAGGTGAAGTAGCTATCGAGATAAACTTAGCGTAGGTGTATAGTGCTCTTAAAGGGGCCTTTTTTTAATTTGAGAGTAAGAGAAGTGAAAAAGTTTTTTTTAATTTAATGTAAAAAAGAAACTAATAAAATTATCAAAATATGGCTTCATTTTAAAGTTAACAAGTGACGTAATCTTACTATTTCCAACATTTACACAATCAGGTGTATAAGAAACAAATTCTCCAAAAAAAAAAAAATGTTTTGATTTTGGAAAAACATATTAAGATGTTATTTTCTTGGCATTTAGTATTTTCGTACATAATATAAGGAAATAATGATTAAATACTAATTTTATGTTCATCATTAATTATATCAATGAATAAATTTACTTCTACAGAAGTTCGAATACGAAATCTTATGGAAAGATGAAATTAAATTTGAGTTTCAGGTTTTTTTGTTATCTTTATCATTTTTTATATAAACGAAATAATTTCATACACATTCTTTACAGGAATAATACCTATTGTATTGGTCCTCATGACAACATTTCGAGAAAATTTCTCGCAATTTCTCCGGTTTTTGTCCAAAAAATCCAAAGCGGTACTCGTTTAAAAGTTTATATTTTACCACTTTTATCTAGTGAACACGATAACTAGAGTCTTTTGATTGCGTTTGTAAAGACGAGTGTTATGTCATAGAGAGGGTGAAAATCTCGACCGAGTTCGTAGATGGGCAATCCAGCTCAAAGCGGATGGGGATTAAAAGTTTTGTTTCTCCGTAACTCCCTTAACTCTTTAATTCCTAGGCGACTTTTTTCTTCTAGCTCCTTTAAAACCGAGACTTTTTGGGAGGAAGCGACATGAATTGGACTCTCCCAACCTCTCACCCCCTACAATAACCTTCTTTAAGGCGTACGAAAATGGGCTGTGGTTGGCAAAGATAAATTGGAGCCCCTACCGCGCTTATCTCCTTAGCGATTTAGAACCTCACCTCCCTTTCAAAGAAGGCAACCGCCTCAGACCGGCCTTCGTCGCTGTTAAGGGGAAATTTTTAGAATGCCCGGGACCGGTTTGAGAGGGTTAAGATTGGAAATAGAAAGATAATTGAAACTAGGCAAATTATTTTCTTTTCCTAACGAATAATTTTTGTATTGAACGTATTTCGATAGCTGCCACTGCTTGGAAATTGAAATTAAACAAAAATTATACGAATAGAAAGAGAAATGATTTCCAATTTTTTGAGTCTCGATAACGTCAGTGATCATAAAGCTCATATAATTGCAAAATCAAACACAGTGGCAAAAAAGGCGCACAGTATCGACAATTAAAATAAATTTTCATTTTAATAGCATTTTAAATTTCATTCTCGTGTTCTTAAAACAAATCATGCATAAAATTCTTAGAACGATGTATGTGTAGTTGATACGTAGATTTACGACAATAAAGTGAAAACAAACCAAATTTTACGACTTCAAGGCAATTAGAAGAACATACTGATCATCCTAAATGTTTATATTACGGTGATACGGCAAAGAGAAATCACCATAAAGTAACGCTTTGACATCAGTAAGAGATAAGGCCACTAATCACTGGTTAGATGAAAAATTATTTACAGCATTTTCAATACTGTGTTTAAGTAAACCACATGTTGTATTGAGTGGAGTCAATAAACGTGATTTCACTATCTCATGCTAAATGTCACCACACACCCAATAACTCCATACTATCTTAAGTTGGGTTGATCTAACTTTATAACTTAGAGCATTCGCAAGAACGATGGAATGTCCCATTTGCATCCAACCGGTTCGGTTGTTGTAGTGGCATCAGGCACGGGGAAAGGGGCGGCGTTCTGTGATGTCACAGCCGTTTACCTCCAACCACATGGTGTATTGAGTGGAGTGAATGAACGTGATTTCACGTTCTCATGCTAAAAGTCACCGCACATCCAATAACTCCATACTATCTTAAGTTGGGCTGATCTAGCCATCCAATAACTCATCTTGCTTACGAATTTAATCATAACTCTGAATGTTAGTAAGAACGGAGCGAATGTCCATGTGCATCCAACTGGTTCAAGGCTGCAGTGGTGGCTCAGGTAATGGGAGGGGCAAGGCGTTCTGTGATGCCGCAGCTGTTTCACTCCAACCATGGTGTGTATTGAGTGGAGTCAATGAACGATTACTTACTCCTCATGCTAAATAGTCATCACTACCAATAACATACTCATGTCTTTAAGTTGGGCTTGGATCTAACTCTTATAACTGAGCATGCTGCAAGACGATGGAATGCCTGAGCGAATCCAACCGGTTCTGGGTTGTGAGGCCATATGGGTATGGGGCATAGGTATTCCTGTAGATGTCACAGCATTTCCTCCCAATCCACATGGTACGAGGGGAAGTTAAGGACGCGGATTCACACTGCATGCTCAAAAGTGCGCATCCAATAACCTCCTACTCATCTTGTTGGGCTTGATCTAACTTGTACAACTCCTGAAGTTAGCTGGAAGAACGATGGAATGTCACATGCACAACCAACTGGTCTTGTGTAGTGGCATCAGGCACGGGGAAAGGGGCGTCTCTGTGATGTCAACACTGTTTACCTCCAATTACATGTGTGTATTGATGGAGCGCCCAACAACTCTATACTATCTTAAGTTGGGCTGTGTTGTCACATCCGTTTTCTTCCAATATCAGACGGCAAGGCATGGAAGCATGAAGTGATCTCTTAAACAGAAAGGACAAAATAATTTTAGTAGAAGCAAAGACTCCTCCTATGTCTTATAACAATTATTGGAGAATCAACAATCATTAATTTCTCCTGAGAGCTATAATGCACAATTTATTAAGGTAACAATTAGTGCAAAAGATTAATTTTCAATATTTTCTTTGAAAAAAAATCCCGTTTAAAAATACTTTGAAGGAATAGTAAAAATCTATTCTTATAATAGCAATATTCTTTGTGTTATTCAGTTTATAAATGCAGGACTCAGTTTATAGATTGTAGAAACGTGCTGTCCATGTTTTTGTAAAATGTTAAAAAAAGTATCCAGAAATACTCGTTATTGGTTGCGAAAAATTGAATAGTTTTTTCCTCGTTGCAATTTCAAATAATTGAGATTGGAGGTGTCACTTTTTAAGCGAAGATTTGCGATTTATCAGCCGTTTTAAAATTTCATGATGAGAAGATACACAGGGTGATCCAAAAGGCCTTTTACAAATTTTGAGGTAGGTCAGGCATGCAAAAGCGAGTCATATTTGCAGTACAGCATTGAATGGCAAACGCAAAGGAGGGCGCTACATGGGGCTGTATGCCAGTGAATTAAATAAAAGAAACGGATACATCAGATATAATATAAAGTATGTATTAAATGAATACAGATTTACAATACCACAACAACCCAGTTGTATGAGTAGAAACCTGCAAATCAAGCATAGGTTAAGACGGCAAGTCCTTCGAACACTTACTTTCAGCGCACCAAAGATTTATGGTTTAGTTTAGTTATATTTGTAGCAATACGAGGGCTATTTTGGGACGTGCCACATAATTTTGAACCACGGTCAGATGACGGGAACGACACCGGAGCTGGCGCATACTCTTCCAACTTCCGAGTCACACCAGAGGGAGAATGTTTGACCCCCTACTTATGATTTAGCATGCAATAGGCTAAATGCGAGGTGGATCTTCGGTGGAATCGGGTTTCAAGCCTAGGACTCTCCGGCCCCGAAGCTGAAGCCTTACCACAACGCCACCGGGACCCCTACTTGTGGTTTATACTGCATCTTACTTGTCATTAGTGTTTCTCCCACGATGCGTGCGACTTGTAAAGTTGTTTTCCCTGCTGTTGGAATGATGTAATATTGTAAATTTGTATTCCATTAAATCTATTTTATATGTTTTATCTTCGGGTCTTCTACTTTTATCTAATTCACTGACAAATAACCCCATATAGCGCATTCCCCTTTGTTTTTCCGAGAACATGTTTTATTGCTAAATATACCTGTTTCTGTCAGCTTGACGTAACCTTAAATTTTGCAAACGACCTTTTGGGACCCCCTGTATATTTTTTTTTCAAAATTCCAACAAATCTGCAGGAGTAATAAGCCTTTTATTCCATTCTATGAGAGAAATTTTTTTTAAATCCTCGATTATGGATTTTCATTGTTACTTATTATTTATTCATAAACAGAAATTGCTTTAAATCTGATTGCGGTAAAGCAAATAGTCTTTAACACCTCTTATTTATTTCTGTGTGATAAATTTCTAATGTAATTCAAAACATAAAAGACATTCCAATGTTATATCTCGATGGAATTAATTTTTTGAAAAAAAGTATATAGTTCACTCATCGCAATGGAATATTTTACTGTCGTTCATAATATTCTTAAGTAATGGGTATAACTATGACCTCCATCAGACTTAAGAATTTAATTGGATATTTTAGTTGGCGGTGAAATTATTTCTATAAATATTAAATATTTATGCATCTATGGATTAATTTTAAATATTTAAAACGGATATTTAAGTATCTAGCGTAATAACACCGAACAGTATTCTGGTCTTTGCAAAATAACAAAATTTGATATAATCGCGTCATCAATAATGCACTTTTATTTTATGAATTATTTATTGTCATCACAGAGCATTATGATCATTTCGGAGAATATTAGAATAAATCGTTTTTTAAATTTTAGTGGGAAGTCCTACTGAAAGATAATCCATCATTTTGATAATAAAATGGGATTCAGCTTCTAATCCGTCCATTAGAAATGTGAAAAACATGCAAATTGATAGATTTAACCTCCTGATACCGATCGAGGTGGTCCCGGGCGGCCTAAAAATTACCCTTTAACAGTAGCGAAGGCCGGTCTGAGGCGGTTGGCTTCTTTTGAGGGGGAGTGATGTTCTGAGATCGCTCAGGAGATAAGCGCTGCCAGGGCCCTCATTATCCTTGCAAACCTCAGACCATTTCTGTGCACCTTAAGGTATGTGCCTACCTTCGGAGTACTTTTTTGAAAAAAAGGAATTTTTTTATCAAAAACCTATGTTTTCAGCTACAATGGGGTATAAAACTGAGAATTTAAATGCCATTTTCAAGATTTTTTTTTAATTTTCCAAATTCTGGTCATTTTTAGTCAAAATTTAGTAAAAATTGATGTTTACGCCAAACTTCCTATAACAAATTCTAATAAATATATTTCACTTTTTGTCTCAATAATATATTTTATACACATTGACCTGTGTTATGAAGCAGAATATTTGCAGTACTTTTTAAAGTTCTGAGATATGCTAAAGTTTGTATACATAACAAGATTTTACAAAAAAAAACATCACTTTTTCAAATAAAAATAGCTCTAAAATAAAAAATTATATACTTAAAAGCTATGTTTGAGGTTCACAACATACCTACAGATGAATAAAATATTGTGGTGAAATTTCATTTGAATACAT
The DNA here is from genome assembly GCA_013235015.1 of Araneus ventricosus. Taxonomy (NCBI): domain Eukaryota; kingdom Metazoa; phylum Arthropoda; class Arachnida; order Araneae; family Araneidae; genus Araneus; species Araneus ventricosus. The sequence continues at coordinate 6,959 of BGPR01011456.1, forward strand.
TAAAAACTTTTTAAGAAATGAGATTTATCGCAATACAAAAAAATGCAAATAACAGTTTTCCAGAAAATGCCAATAAAGATTTTAAAGTTCCACAAAAAATTATGTACATTTTTCAACACCTTAAAATTCACCATATTTGTAAGACAAGCCTTCCTTGACTTCATTTTTAACTAATTTTGATTTTCTTTTAGCTTTTAATATTTTTCTTGATAATTTTGCTTTGGGCTGTACCTGTCGCCTTGATTTTTTTAATTCTCTCGGCATCAATTTCTTTGTAGTTTTTTATCATTTCTGGTTCAAGTTTTATGTTAAGATAGTTAAATACAGGTATCAGGCCCATGTAGCCTGAATTAAATAATAAAACTGCTATCTTAGTACCCAATAACAATGTTTGGAATTGAACAAAATTCTCTTTCGGTAAAATATTCCACAGAACATTGTTGAAAGACTCATTGTTATTCTGTGTCTTACCATGTAAACACTTTTTTAATAGTTCTTGATCACATAGTTCTAAATAAACAGGTCTTATTTTCTTTATGATTGCATCTGGGAGTCCGTTTGATTGTTCTATGAAATTCTTTCCATTATGCAATGCTCACATATATTTGCACCAACTTTCGGAACCCTTGGGACATTGTCCATGCATTGGCTTTTGATTACTCGAACAGGAATGAAAAAATGCAGCTATTACAGCTTTCTGCATATTTTCAAGATTCCCAACATTGCTGCGAATGGCAATGCCATAGTAATTTTGCAACTTGTCGATTAAATTATCTGTTAGTTAGCCTTTCCCACCAAGTCCTTTTGTTTCCTTCTTTAATTTTCTTAAACGAGACCCTACTCGTTTTTGAGTATGGCCGATACATTCTAACTTCGTGACAGTATCTTCACCATACATATCCTTAACTTGCAGGAAAGCTTTCGAATCTCCATCGCCGTTATATTCTCTGTACTGAAGGTCTCGTTTTTCAACTGATCTCTCGAAAATTCGATAAGCTCCAACTGCTTCAATGTTCCCAGATGACCCTTTATAATTAGAGCACATGTGCTTTTTCTTATTCCTTTTTTGACACATTTCACAATATTGGGATATCGCTTCCACATCTAATACTTTCCCCGAATCAATTGAAATAGCTGAAACACAGCCATTTAAAGACGTGTATCCCCGCTTCTGCCACGTACCGTCTACTGACACACCACAAGATCCACTTCTTTTGAGATTCTTTACTTCCTTGGATGACATTTGCATATTTTCTTCAGATGGAAATTTCACAGCTTCATACAGTTTCAGTTCATGGCTCCTAAAAGTTGATTTGGTTACAAAGGGTAGATTCAAAGTCATCAACAACTTTTTGCCAGCATTAAAACCTCTTTCAATTAATCGCAATCCAAATAATAATAAAAGATTTATGATATTCGCTTTTTTTTTGTCTTGGGAGTTGAGGTAAATCCAGTTACAAAGCCACAATCACATATTAAAGCAAAGTTTGAGCAGAGACCATATTTTGAATCCTCTGTCAATTTTAGTCCTGATGCCAAACACTTTGGGCAGCAGAGAATTGAAAAAATACTTATCAAAGTTCCAATGTCTATTATTCTGTTACCTTTAATCTTTTCAATAGACACATTAGCAGTATCCAAAATGCTTAGCTTTGAAGAACTAGAAGTAGAGACATTGACATCCACTTGTTTAGAAGTGTGTTGGTTTCCGCAAAACGGACGCTTTTTACGTTTTGTTGACCTAGCTTTTACCATCTCTAAACAATATAAAACGAAAATAAGCCTCAATTACTGTTAAGAACTTAAAAACAAGTTGAAAATTATAAGAAAAGTAGCTGAGAATAAACAGAATACGACCGCATGTAAAACATAAACAATGTGAGCATAATCAAAATATTGCCAATCTGTAAATCAAAATTAAGTAGATAAACTGTTGCCAGATGCGCCAAAAACTATAGTAAATAAATAAATAAAACTTCATTCTACATTTAAAAAGTAAATTAGGCATTCACATTGTGTAAGAGCAAAAAAACAGCTGTTTAGTTGCATTGTTTACATTTCAACGGTTTAGTTTCGGTTTCGAAAACTGCACTTCCGGTCTATATTTTGGGCTATAACTTTGCTTCTAATTAACGTAGAAACAAAAGTAAACCATTTTTGGAATCATAAATGTATGGGATTTTATAAAATCTAATAAAAAAAAATTTCGAAAATTTTCAAGAAAACGGTGATTTTTAGGTAGGCACATTTAAGGGAAGGTTATAGCAGGGAGTGGGGTAGTAAATGACCACCCAGGTTGGGAGAGTCCATTTCATGTCGCTTTCTCCCAAAAGTTCCAGGTTTTAAAGGAGCTAGAAGAAAAACGTCACCTCGGGTTTAAAGAGTTAATGGCTTTAAAAGTTTTGGAGAAAATATCAGGAACTGAACAACAATTCTCAATTCTGTCTTCATCTTCATGATAAATATCTTCGTAGAGTAATAATAATAAGTCGTACTGATCGCTTCAGAATCCCGCGCCTATCAGATTCGGACGATTTCACTTCTCAGAGGGGTGATGCACAGTGAATAAGAGGAGCGATTGTCCGGAATTCTTTGTTAGGCTCGTTTTCCTATTAGCTGTTCTTTTCCGAGGATGGTATTCAATTTCCTTTTGTATCGCCCTATTTTGCTTCAATTTGAAATTTGTGTAAGTTTCTATATATTACTAAAATTTTCTATACAGAGTGATTAAAAAAAAGTTAACAACACTTTAAGGGTAGTTCAGGAGTATGATAAGCATCCAAAATCGCATAGGAACATGGGTGCTCAAACGGCATCTAGAGGCAGCAGATAGCTTTTAAAATAACACAGCACTGGCCACAATTGCGGAACTTTTTGAAATTTGCACATTTTTTTCAAATATCTCCTCGAACTTCGACATTATAAAGAATAGGTTTTAACTCACAATTTAGATGAAGATCCGGTCACGAGGGATTTTAGGGGACCTACTAGAAATTGATGAAGTCAAAAAGGGATATCGTTAAGAATCAGAAAGATATAGACATTTTGGCTAACGTTGTATTTTTTAAATGCCATTTACTGCCTCCAGATGGCGTTTGCGCATCCATTTTTCTATATGATTTTGGATGCTTAACGTATGCCAAGCCTATCTTTAAAGTTTGGCTGCGTTTTTTAAATCACCTTGTATATTCATAAACTAGTTTGTATATATTCATTAAAAATAAACTTCATCACCTCCATCTTTAATCTCACCCTGTTTTTGTGAAATCACAGCCGACGGGTGCATGTGCAAGGACACGAAGGCTTTTCGTATCTGAAAGAAGATCGTGTTTGAAAAGGTTTATTAGTATAGAATAAATAAGTAAAATGTCTATAAGGTTTGCAATGAGCATTTCCTATTAAAGAATTGTTCATAAGAGAAACAATTAAAGATCAAGAATTCCCATCAAAACAACTTTTCCATTGAAATGTGATGGGTTATTCACCATTATATATTAAAGGCCGAGAATATTTAAGGCAGAATGCTTTAAATGAATCTAAAGAGCGAGTTCAAGTAATTATTGAGGACAGTGAGATTTTCTCGCATTTCGAAAATAAATTTAATTTAGCTTAAAGCTTAGCTAGAAGCTGACTAGGGTTTTACAATTTTTTCCTCATTTTTATACTTCTGCATATATTTTGCGCAGTATGACCAAACCGGCTCTTGCCCCGTCCAAATACAAATGTTGAAATACAAATGTTGAAAAAGACCGTCCAAATACAAATGTTGAAAAAAAAATGTTGAATTTTTAATATAAAACAACTATTTTTATATTAAACTATGAAAATCCATGAACGTCAGAAAAATCTTAAATTGAATATCTGAAACCTTCAGTCATTTTCCGACTATAACTGACGATATTTTTGAATCGAATCCAGTTTCCCTTTTCTTAATTCAGTTTTAAAGTAGATGCTGCTTGGGCTTAAATATCCTTCAATACAATCAGATGACATCGTTTATCTGAATTTTCTCGAATTCCATTTTACTTTTCTTTGGATTTGTTTTCTTCCAAGAAGCAAACAATATTATTCATTCAAGAATAAAGTTCGGGAAATACATTTCCTTTGTGTTTCGTAGATTTGCAAATATTGCTGATATCAGAGATATAACCATAGAAGATAATGACCCAAGCGAATAATGTTGAAATCCCACATCTCATTTCTTGTTGACTTTCGTTTCCAACGAATCCCCGTCGACTTTCTTTCCCAAAGAAATTTCTGGAACTGAAAATTGGATTGAAACGTTTTCGTTGATGGAATTTTATTTAGGCTATTTTGTCGAGTTAGGCAGCATGTTCGATGCAGGGATTGCAATCCGGCACCAATTTCAATCCGGTCGAATCCGACGTGATCCGGCCGGATTGGACACATCAAAACTATTTTACCTTTTCATTCCAAAATCAACTGTATAAAAGATGATAAAGTGAGTGCATTACAAAGTTTATAAAAAAAAGCGTTAATTTCTTATGAAATCAACTTTATTTACACTGTTATAATTAATCGGCATTTACATATGAATGAACAATAAAAATTTAGTACAGTGTAACTAGTTAAATTGTAATTGTTATATTAGTTTAGTAATAATTAGATAATGCGGGCGGTTAAGTTCAGTCTCACTTACTAGATTTCACAAATGACATCAATGATAACTTGTAATGTAACATATTATGTAAGTAACTTACATTAAATCTAACTAAATCAAGCTTATCAACTGAGATCACAATAATTACGTATTTTAGACACGCCAAGCAGTCTCATTCTTATAATTATGACAGTCATCATGAATCTGTTTAATCAATGGCACAATTATACAATAACGAGTTTAAAACTTCTTCGTATTTTTTAATATACTTACTTTAAATTATTATTTTAAGTAAAACAATTTTAAAAAAACTCACTTGGGTTTTGAAAAAATTATCGTAGGAAACAAAAAGTGTTAATTGTGTCATCTCTCAATCGACTTCTTACAGAGCTACAAATATAACCAGCGGCCTAGAAAGCCCTTTCTGCTTCTACACTTGTTGGTTTTATTGTCAACAAATACTCATGAATAGAAGACAAGTATTTTCCTCGAACTCCTTCACTTTCACATGCAGTCATTTCCTTTCTTAATGTTTTCTCATAATTTTTCTCTTTTTTTTTGGTATTTACGCTCTAGGTTTTCATATCTTGCTGGATTTGCATCTGTAATTCTTTCTGTAATGTCAAATCACTTTTCAATGACGATGAATCTGAGTTATTTTCTACTATATTATCTACGTTTTCTTTAAAGCTATCATTTTGAACAACTCTTTCTAAGATATTTTTCATTTCTAGTCTTACAACTTTTTTTCTCGGCATAGTAAATGTATCATCAGTTCGTCTTGTATCATTATGTTTTAGAACTTTTCGACTAGTACCTGCAATGCAACACAAATAGGTACATACTTACAATTTAAAACGTTATTTCGGTCACTTTGTAAGAAGAAAGTCGTATAATAAAGAAAAATCAAAAATATGAATCGTTACTCAATTCATTTCTAAGTCTAATCATCTACTTAAATCATTATCGTACTCGTAAATGCAACATAAACATAATTCATCTATCAATTGAACAATAAGAATGTCTATATGTGAAGCAGGTGAGTCAGCGTCGAACGACTCGTACACACCACTCATTTAAGTACCTACTCTTGCAACAACGCGAGTATTTTTTCAAGAAATAGGCTTCATGTATTTTTTTTAATTTACTGGATCCGGTAGACGTCTAATGATGCCGGATCCGCCGGATTACCGGATCCGGTTTTCCGGATTGCAATCCCTAGTTCGATGCAATTATTCAAGTCCTTTTTTATTACTTTTAATTTATCGTATCGTAATATTGCTCACATATTGCTACATTTTATAGCTATTAAAATACAATTTGACAACTGCGATATAAATTACGAAGTGTGGTCGATAAATATCGTCTTGCACCTTAAGCTTTTAGTTTGAAACACGCAGAATGAAGATGTTTGGCAGATATTGACTTTTCACCTTCCTGAGTGAGAGCCGAAAGTTATGAAGTCGTAGCTCCGGTCACTTCTGCACAGCGGATTTGAAAAATATGTGTACTGTGCTGCCATCGCATTTGCTATAGTTTAGAAAGTTAAGTTGAAAGCTGCACAAAATCCCATGAAATGTTCGATATCCTCGAATCACAGCCTTAAACCATCTATTTATCCAATGTTAGGATAAGTTTCGGTTTTCCTCATTTTCAACAATTTTAAGGAAACCGAGCGCACTACTGAAAGATGGTTTTCTTTTTGGTCTACAGTGAACAGTTTTAGCACACAAATGTCAGACACACGTCTTATACCCAAACCTTCAGTCAGAATGGGCTGAATTGAGCTAAAGGTAATGCTGCACTCTTCAGATAACTCACAAATAGCGATTCGACGATTTTCACGCACAGCTGAATGCAAATCCTGAATGTTTTTATGTTTGTCAATATTTCTGATGTCATCATTTTCGACGCCATGTTGGAAGTGTTTCGCGCCATCTTGGAAGTGTTTCAACAACTCATGAGTTCCTGTACGGCTCATACAATCTTCCTGACAAATTTTCTTTAATTCGGTGTAAGTCTCACCAATAGAATCACGAAGCTATTGGTAAGATTTGATTCATATTCTCTGCTCAATTTCCTCTGCCATAACAAATGCGACGGTAACACAGACACATTTTTCAAAGCTCTAGTGAACAGAAGTGGCGGTAGCCCCGACATAGTAACTTTGAGCACATGCGTGGAAGTGTTCAAAGTCAATATCTGCCAGCAGTCTTCACTCCACATATTTTAGCCTTCAGGGAAGGGCACCATTCCCGATACTTTTGAACATATCTCGTACCAGCCTACATCAGTTACTGTTACTACTCATTCATATTTTCTACAATCACTTTCTTTTCCAGGCTGGGAAACAAGGTAGGATTAAGTTCCATAGGGGCAATTTGAATTTACAAATTTCAGTGGTGCCTATACAACTTCCTAACCTAGATATTTTTTATTGATCTTAATTTAATCGCTATATAAGAAGTGTTTAGGTAACAAAAGTTATGACTGAACATGAACTGAAATAATGAAACATTTAATTTTAGAGTCGCCTTTAAGGGAGTTGAGTGTCTTTTGTATAAAAACTAACTCAAAACTAAAATATAATAGTAGTTTAAAACACTACGCTAATTTCAAATACTTAACTCTAATAGTAATTTTAACACAATCTAAACACATTTTAATATTTTTAAATTATAAAACAACATAATTGTTTTTGAACTGTTAAACAACATTTTATGAAACTGGAAAGTGTAATTAATTAGGAAAAATCATTAATAAAAAGATTTCATATATTAACTTTCCTCATTTTTTCCAAATTCCTTAAAAATATTTTGGGAATCATTATTTTCCGATATATCATACTCACGGAGTGTTTGAACCAGTGAATTCAAGATTTCTTGGCTGGTTGAAGATCGATAATAGTTTTTAATTTCAGAAGAACTACATTCATCACTGACATTAGTCGGTTAATTTTCAGTACGTTCATTACATTTCGAGAGGTTGTCTGTAACATTTTATCATATACTATTTTATACGAATTCATTGCAAGGATTGCTGTTTCTCAAAGACTTTGTTATTGTGATGTGAAATGCTCGAAATGCCCCATTTCATTTGTCTCTTTCAACACTGAAAAGCCCCCAAAATCCATTGAAGCAAAGTCACTGGGTGCTGCATTCCAGCACCCATCATCAAATACCCAAATAGTACTGCGAAATTAACATCTCAGAAAGTCTCATAAGTATCAAAGTTTTAAAAATCTTCGTAATAACAGAAAAAATTTTTTATCGAGTCTTTTTCCAGAGGCTTCCTCTGTTTTCCTGTTTGAAATGACAACTGATAAATCTAAAGATCAAGCATTCATCAATATCTCTAGCATTAAGGTAAAAGAAACTATTTTCATAAACGAATAAATTTATGTTGCATTATCTCGATAAGAAAAATTATGCATTGTGATTTATTCAGATTTCAAAGAAAAGATATACCTGCAAATAATTTACTCATTAAATCGCTTGATAAAACTTCATGTCCTTCAAGTTGATAAGTGAAAAGAAAATTGGCTTCTATTTTCTTGAATTTGAATGACAACATTTAATGCATAACATGCAACATGTAAATGCATTTTAATCAAATTTCGAGTTGAATTTTTACAAAATTATTGTTCCAGGAGGTAATTGATTCTGGCTAGTGCTCTATTGAAACCCATTCTTTCTTTGAGATATATTATTAATAAGCATCTCTTGATTAGATAAAAAAACCCGAAAGTTTGCACTGTATTTTTAATTACATATCATTACTAATATAATAGCCCAAATCTGCCTCTCGGTAACGCTCTGACGTCACCAACAATAAAACTCACGCCATAGCACTGCGAGACGTTAAACAGCATTATTTCATTGTTAGAGAACCAAAATTACAGTAATTTTAAAATTAAAAGAGTAATTGTCGTTCTAATTTCAAATTTAATAGCTCTAAATTAGTGAAACAAAATTTTCTATCGAATGATATAAAATTTATCTTGCTGTGATCAATAGTTCCTGAAAAATTTTAAATTATATTAATCATACATTCCAAATTAATTTCCGTTTTTCAATAGAAAGTAGTAAATTACGCCAGTGGTATATCACGCGCGTGATATAGTTTGGACGCCACGATACATCTGATTATTTATTGCAATCGTAATGATATAATTTGATAATATTTTTTGGCAACGTTTGACAAGCAGAGAAGAGCTTTGTTTTGATTAGAATTTCGAAAAAGAATTCCTTTGACTTACGTTTGACAAGCTGAGAATTTCATGGTAATTGAATTATAATAAAATTGTTAAACAATGAAAAATATTTCACACGGTATGTTGTTTACCGAGAGGTTTTTTGAATAAAGAAGTATGTAAATAAAAAAAATATTTCCTGTCATAAAACATATGTTTATTTTATTTGTTTTCAATCAATGTTAAACATTTCTCTAGCAGATATATCTATTTAAACACGTCAAATTTGATTGGAAATCTTTCGAATGAAGAGGCAATTTGCACCCGTCATACCATGACAGGTGACTTTCTAGTTATGGATATAATATACAAAATTTAAACAATACGGTTTCATACAGTTACCTTCAATTTCTTTCTGTTATGATAGCATATAATTCTCTCATATTAGATTATTTCATTTTGAGATTAAAATATTAAAATATTTCAAACGCGAAATTGTAGAAAATCAGATAGATTTTCTGAAATTAATGTAACGGATTCTAGAATTAAATAATTTTGACGAAACTAAAGTATACGAGTATACGAGTATAACCATACGAGTATGAATCTAATGTATGAATATTTAATTTCTTTTTTTCAATTCTTAATCTCAATTTATTGTTGCTTAAAATAAGGTTTTCCATTACTTACGTTTAAGGGATCAATGATGTTTTTGTGAGTTGTTGTTTTGGATTAGAAAGTAAAAATATTTTCTTTAATTTTATATCTTCTTCGAAATGAATTTAAAAAAATATTTTATCGATAAAAACGTTTCTTAGGAAGAAATACGAACTGTACGTATTGATTCACAACTTTGACAATCTGTGTAAACCTTTAGAAGCTAATGCCCTTTCTTATGTATAAGTCTCATACATAAGAATGACTGTGATATTAATTTCAACCAATAAACCAAAGCTATTATAATTTTTCAACTTATGATCTTTTCTAATGTTACAAATAAAATGGAGAAGCATGTAAGTGTATTATTAATTTATGATGTAAAACAAGAAATATAAGGTAATTTTTTTCCGACAAACAACAGCATAAGCATTTCTTTCCTTTCAATTTCTAAGAGTTTTTACAAGGATAGTATTAAAGCTCCTTCTGTCTTCCTATCTTTATTTGATGAAGACAGATGATGTTCAGCCTTTTGACAATTTTCACTCTAGACATTCACTTTCAGAATTGTTTGTTTTTATATGCATTACCGACAATGCATGAAATCCGGCATTCTATAGAATACCTAGGAATTTTATATAATGCCAAAAACTTGCCGGCAATGTCTGAAACGATTAACATTTCACCCATTTCCTAGGTATTCTATAGAATGACAAACCAGCAAAGTATAAAATACATCGCTGATTCAATTTTATAAAATTTAAATTAAGAGCAAGTCAACATAAAATTATTTCTTTTCTTGATGCAAGAAGTAGGTTCATATTTTCTTTTGTTTTCTTTTATAAGAAAGGCATAAATTTTGTTTCTTACAACTTTCATTTTTCTTTACGCACTCCGAATAAAAGTTTTTAACGACACTATTTCATTATTTTTCAAAATAACATTTGTATTTTTGAGGAAGGCACGCCTTTTAAATAATATGTTTTTCATGAACTTTTTTATGCTTTGCCTAAATAGTATTTGTCATTGTATAGAATGCCTAGGTAATATATGCTGTGCTTAGGGAAAGTTTATAATAATTCTCATATTTCATACTTTGCCTAAAAGCGCCTGGAATTCTATAAAATGCCTAGGTATTCTATAGAAAGAGAAACAACGAGAGAAAGAGATTGCGATTTTACCATTACACATTTAGTTCAATAGAAAAGCGTAAGAAGCTTCGCTTCTGTCGTACGTTCACTCACCGACACACCCGCTTTTTTTAAATACTTTTATTTAACTTGACTTTTTTCACGTTTGTAATAATGGAATTTTGTGTCCGATTTTTCACTCTCATTATGGTGTGCTGAAGTTTTGATATTTCATATACTTGCGTGTTCTAGATGGCAATACACTATTTTAATATTTTACAGAGTTTAATTATCAGTCCTTCAATAAATTTAATTAAATTTTGATTCCATACATGTGGCGGCACCTAGTAGTGACTTTGAGAAAAAATTATTTCAAGATTCCTTGATATATATATAATAATGAATAATTCCGTAATATTTAAAATAATGAAATATAAATTAATGACTAAAAAATAGGAAGTAATTTGAATAAAAAATTTAATTTTTTAGCACTAATAAAATTATTTTTTAAAATTCTAATGGTGTGTCGGGAAAGGAAAATATTATGACGCTTTTCGTGGTATTTTTAAACGGTTATAGCTCCTCAAACAAATAACATAGAGATTTGGTTTTAGATTCATTTAACAGCGAAACGTAGTCGTTTAAGATTGCAAAAATAATTTTAAAATTTGTAACTATGGTTTAGTCACAGTCGAGCTTCAAATTTGGTGAAAATCACTAAAAATTTTGATGACGTCATGGCGACCGATGCGCGCGCACCCATCGGTTGTGAGCGGTATATTAACTCGATTTTAAAAGATTAATAATTAATTCATTTCAGATTAAAATTGCTTCAGATTAGTTAATTTAACAGAGAAAAATCATAGATCATAGATCATAGGTGAAAGTCACATAGAGCTACTTTAGTCACAGAAAGTCACAGTTGAGTTGTCGATTAATTAACTGTCCTTAATTAATTATAATTAACAATTGTTGATTTAATTGATCTGTCCTTTCCATCGATTTAATTGAGTTGAGTTGGTTTTAGTTTCATTTAACAGAGGAAGGTCATAGAGCATAGGTCATAGGTCAAAGTCACATAAAACTACTTTAGTCACAGAAAGTCTCAGTTGAGTAAAATAAGGCTACGCCCCTCAATCCCAGCGGCCGTTTCGCAAGGACAGCCACCCGTCGAATCATCGCATTCAATTTAAAGGTAGTTTGTTTATATTTATTAGAGAATCCGATTCAATAATAAATTTTTACATAGAAATTCTTTAGATTACAAAATTTCGATTATGAGTTGGAAAAAATGCTTTATTTTCCTTTTTAAACTTCATTGTTGAGGGCTCTATCTGTTTTATTTAAAATATATGGCTTCATATAGAATTATGTAATTGCACTAAATAATTATGAACTAAATAAATAAACCTATTATTCCAAGAAATAATCGTATTGCAGTATTTCTAAATATAGGAAACTCTTTCAAATTGAGGATTTTTTAAAAAGCCTAATACATATTGTCACCGAGAAAATCCATTTTAGAAAATAATTTAATTTATTTTCAAAATGTCAAGTAATGGAAAACAAAAAGGTAGTCACAGTCTAGCTTGAAAAAAAAAGAGGCAATAAAAATAATATTCAAAAGTATAAAAGCGAGCGCTTAAATTCATACATTTCCCGGAAGCTTCTAGAGCTTCCTAAAATGCATAATTTTTCGCATCTTTTCCAGTGAATCTATATTAGCTAAAGGAAAACTAATTAAATAAAGAAGTAGAAAACTTTGGTTCAAGTGCATCAAATTGCGCAATTTCCAAGAAGGAAAAGAAGAAAGTGGAAAAGTTTTACTTCTTTAAATGTGCCAATATTAATATCAATAAACAGCCTCACAAGGTCCTCATTTTCTCTCTTCTCCCATACATCAGGTACCACCCTCTCAAAGTCGACAACACAAAGAGAAAACTATCCATATTTTCTTCAGACAACACGGACATTCCTACGAACCTATCACAAGTAGTTGCTCCTCAGATGTAAAGGCAATAAATAGTTAAGGGAATCAAGACTGACAGTGTCAGTCTCTATGGAGCCTTGATACTCTTCGTCGCTAGTGTAAATTTCTATATGCAATCAAATTTATAAACAATTCTAACAGAACATGCTAAAATTCTATGCAAAAACACAATTCTACTAGTATGCATGTCTTTTTGCAACCTAGAACCAACACTACGGCCCAGTTTTGTAGAGGGACGCAACTGTAATGAATCAATGTACAAACCTGTTTTCTTTCTTTTAATGCACAGTTTTATTCTTTTGTTCTAAATGTCCTCTTTTTGGTATCCTTATGTATAAAATGTGATTTAATTATTATTTTTTTTTTTGCTCTGGCTTTTTCAATAAAGTTTCATGCATACCCAACCGACCGATACGAGTTCGGGGGTATGCTGGGGTGTCATGTCATGTCTTTTTCAGAATAAATCATGGATTTCAAATGCTTAATAACTGTGCTTAGTTAATTTTTAATGCTTAGTAAGTCATAATAACTCGTAAATGTTGCTTTGAATCTTGAAAATATTGACTTTATTTTAATTTTGAATACAATAATTTCCTTCCTTCATTATTCTGAAAATATAATTGAATATGTTTACTATATGAACGCGTTTAAAAGCTGCATGATGAGTGACATCGAAAATGATCGGTCCAGAAGGAATGTAAGTCATGTTCAGATTATCTGGACAACACCTTATCTAGGAAGTCACTAACTAGAATTCTATGGCCTGAAGTCATTTTAACAATGTTGATGCACTTTATCTCAGCCGGATCATTATATATGGTTGATATTCAGAATTACGAGATCTCGAACAACAATCTTCTAATTATCAGTTCACAGTGTTCTTCGGAATTCGTAACCAAGACACTGGTAAAAATTAATTCCTATCTTCAGGGATCCCTCTATTGTTTTTTTCTTTAATATGCTAACATTTCTGAAGTATTTCGTTTAATAGAAATTTCACGGCCAATAGCCAATAGAAATAATAGACTTTTACAGTCCTTTATATGATATGTGGTATGTATTATATCCATATTATTTACATAATGTGCCTTTTTTAATGCCTAGCTTCATAATTTAGTAAAGAAAATATATCTTTGATTTTTGATCTTTCATGTTTGAAATTAAATTCGTCTAAACATTGTTAGAAATAATAACTTTAGCGCCATGACCACATATCATATTTCTTTTATTTAGCTTTTTGCGTGTTTAAGTTACCATGCCCATACGCATTTATAGACAGACAACCAATTACGTATTTTCAGGTTTCGGCCGAAATTCACGAAAAATGAAATTTAAAAATATGTTCCAAATTCCATCGGGAAATGATTGGGGACTCAAAACCGAGTCGTAGGAAGCAAATCTGGACAAAATCGAAGAATTAGAACGGGAGATATGAAGTTTTGATCTAAATTATTTACTTTCAGATTTCGGCCGAAATTCGCGAAAACTAAATTTAAGGAAATGTTCAAACTTCCATCGGGATATGATTGGGAGCTTGAAACCGAAGTATAGAAAGCAAACCTTGACGTAATCGAAATATTATGATGACAGATACGAATTTAAATCTAACGGATTTGGTACAAAAGTTCAAAAAAATTTGATTTAGAACTTGAATTTCGGAGAATCATGTATCAAATTAAATTTGTGAAGTTTTTAACGTTTTTTTCTGTTGTTATCGTGTTTAAAAACGATAGAGGGAGACACTGACTATTCTCAGATACGAATACCCCCCGCGCTTTTGTGCATGCGCCAGGAGGAGTTGATTTCACCAAATTAGGGGTGAAGTGAAAAAGGAGGGGCAAATGTTTCATTTTACTTAGCAGTATAAGTCAGTCATTTTACTTAGCATTATATACTGACTAAAATAAATGAGCCTAATTATACGAAGGTAAATTACCTAACAAAGAACTCAGGAAAAATGCTCATCTGTCTCATTGCCTCTCAGCTCTTTCCTTTATAAAATTGTCCAAAAGTGCTAGTCGGTGGTTTATGAAACTCACATTGATTCCCAAAATTGTTTTTTGAACATGGAGATTCTTCACAATATTTCAGTAATTTTTTTAGGATTGCAATATTTTCTCTTCGTATATGAAAAAGTGAAAAAAGTGTCCAACAGATTTTAATCTTTAATGAAGCTCTTAGTTTCGATATCACTACTAGAGTTTGAGTAGTTATTGAACTGTTTGGAGTGACGACTGAAATCATTAATATTAGAACGAAACAGTCTCGCTTGTTAAAAACTTTTTAATTTGTTTTCACATTAAATGCTGAATCAGTACATGATTGAAAACAAATTACGAATGACAGATTATGTCGCGAAGATTATTAATAAACAGATGACAAGCATCTGAATGTCATATGAGAAAAAATATTATAAACAAGTTTTTAAGAAATGACAAATATATGAAAATATATTTTTCGTGTTTCATATCCCTGCGCTTCTTCATGAAAAAACAATACATAGGTGATGTTTCACTTTGTACTTCAATTTCAAAATAAAAAGCAATAAGTCCTTGACGTTTTCATGAACTCGAGAAATTAATCTCATACTAGAAAACGTGTTCTTACTTTCATATAACAAGAAATGATCCAAAATAAATTGTCAACAAGAAAAAAGAAGGAAAAATTTTAGAAAGCGGAAATGAAAAATGAGGGAAAACTTCGTGAAATCTCAACAATATATAAAATAAAGGAAATGAAATTTTCTAGTAATATATATGGAAAAAAATATATACGTGTTATATCGTTAAAACTGATGAAACAAAATGAAATCTTAGAGAACTTTTAATACATATGAAATCACAAAACATAAAGCAAAAATTAAAAACATAACTAGATGTTGTTTGAATAATTTATCCCTTACTGCTATAAATCGAAGAGTATTATACAGGGTGGTCATAATATATAGGACCCATTTCAAAAATTCATGAAAAAAACTAATAATGTTATAACAACAGTTGTTTTTATAGGCAACTCGCAAACTGGTCGTAAATAATTATACATCACCCATTTTTGAGAGCCATTATCTGCGAAACTATTAAAGCTAGAAGAAAAATAAAATCATGCATTTCTATACAATTTTACGCTCTTGAATTTGTTAAATAAATTGTAATTCTAAAACTGGATAGTTTTCGAGATATTCAAGAAAAATTGAAAAAGGAAACCAGAAGACGAGGAGCATCAGCTTCTGCTGATCAGTAGCCATTGCGTATGGGAATCTCTTGTTGTAGCAAATTTAGAACGCCGTGATGGTAAGCCAGCTATCGGAAAAAAACTGTTTTATTTGCTCTCTCACTTAAAAAAAAACCGGCAGTTGTAACATTATTAGTTCTTTTTATTAATTTTTTAAATGGGTCCAACAATTTATGACCACCCTGTAATTTTAAAACCTTGAAAGATTCAAGTGATCCAAAAGGGAAGATCTAAGACAATGTGGTCATAGAGAAAAAGATGGAAGTTAGATTGTTGTTTTACATGGGAATATAGTTTTATTTGATACTATGAAAAGTAAAAGTGCAATACTAATTGCTTTTTGATAATCATTAGCATCTCTTCTCGCTAATTTCTTGATTTGTCCTCTTTCAAAGCAGGATAGTTTCTGCCAGTGAGAGTTTCAATAATGGTTCTGATGTGAATGCTCTTCAAACTGATGGAGATTTTATGTTCATATCTTCTTTCAAATGGAATTTTCTCTGTTTTTAGCATTGTTATTTCTAGAATTCATAAATAGAAACAGATTATTGTTACTTTTTTATATATAGAGGAAAGGTGGGTAAAAGAACGCAGTCGACTAAGAATACACAGGACAATTTTGCTTTGTCGGCAACACTGCAAAGAATCGCCAATGTGACCTTCAAGTGGTGTTGTTAATGTGTTAAAATACGTTCTATTACCATTCGTTTGCTGCACTTCGTTTTCCATTTACAAGGCAAAATTTACTTTTCTTACTTTTCTGTCTAATTTTTCGATAAAAGAACGCAAGTGTTTGTCATTATAAAAATTGAACCAATTGTTTAAAGGAGTAAATTCTAAATATTCAAATTTAACTTACACTACGATTTTTTTTAAAATTTATACTACATGTTTCATTGACTGGGCTTCGTACTTATTTAGTAACTACCGTGTTAGTTTATTACTTATTAATTGTTTTTTTCGTAGTTTAGCAAAATTGAAGAGAGGGTAAAAAATGAATTTTATAGCAAAAGAATTTCATTATATTCAGTTTAAGCTGTAATATAAGATGCCCAAAATTTTCTTTTGCAAATTTAGTAACAAAAAAATTAACAACATCTATAACAGTGCAAGTTAATGCAACAAAGAAAATCTACTTAAAAATCTAGAAAGCTTGATGTATCTACATTTTTTATCTACTCTATTATTAAAAATTTTATTTATAAATTATTTATTTTTCAGATTTTATGTTGGGTCCATTGCTTTCTTAAAGATAAAGCAAATTCTGTTTTTAAATAGGCTACTTAAAAATTTTTTTCAATCATTTGTGTATGATAGATTTTCTGAAACCGAGATTTTCTTCGTAGAACAACGGTAGATTTTGCTCAACTAACCAATATACATACTTTTTATATAACTATAAGGCGATAATGATTCTGAAAAATAAGTAATTTTTAAACTTCTTAAAATAAAAATTATAAACATGAAAAAAACTAGTTCCATCAAACTTGCTTTTCATTTTTACGAATTTTTTTTCTATCACAGGAACAAAGTTAGTCATTTTAATTACACAGGAACTTTATGTTCATCTTATCCTTCGGCGAATGCTGATATTATAAATTACAAAAAATCAACGATTTATTTTTAGATC
Source organism: Araneus ventricosus (assembly GCA_013235015.1). Taxonomy (NCBI): domain Eukaryota; kingdom Metazoa; phylum Arthropoda; class Arachnida; order Araneae; family Araneidae; genus Araneus; species Araneus ventricosus. The sequence goes on from BGPR01011456.1 coordinate 24,410, forward strand.
CTACAATCTTTCACCTGATTTGTGAAGGCACAACGATTGTGTATTCAGCGTGATGTCTTCTGAGAATTCAAAATATTTATTAATAATTTTTTTTAACAATACCTCATTTAATAGCTCAACACAATGGACTTCATTCAGGAAAGGATATAGCCAATGTTTTCCTCATGAATAAGTGAAGAATATTTAGTGTCTTTTGAGGATACCCGCTAAATGAAATATTTATATCCGACATGAGGTCAAAACTTTTTGAAAGGAAAGAAAGTTTCCTAAAATAGTTGCTAAACTAAAAAGTGAATGGCGTAGAATGTAGCAGCATATGAAACGACCTCCAAAAATAGCATTTTTAATAAAGTTTTGTAAAGAAATAACTTTCCCTAAGAGAAAATAATTTTAAATTAGCCAGCAGTTGAATATTACAGACGAAAGAAATAGATCAGAAGGTTTTGAGAAGTTCTGTAAAGTAAACTAAAACAGCCCTTTATAAAATTGCATTTTGAAACAAGCAAACACGAAGAATAATCCAGAAAGAAAGTTTTCCAAAATATTCTGGAGAAATTCTGCTTTTTAATCAAAAGAATGATTTGGGTCATGAATGTTTTCTGAGAAAATTTTAAACTAATAAATAAAATCATAACTCACAGGGAAAAGGTGAGCAACTTTTTGCTTAAAATTTCAGAGTCACCGGTAATTCCATTGCGAGTAGTTGTTTTTACTTTAATGCAAAAGTCAAGTCATAATTAGTGTCTTGAAGCTCATTTTTATAATATTCATATTTCAGTTAATTAATCCTTATCATGAAATTTTCTCATTAATTTTTTTTCAGTCCTTTGGTCTCACTTGCTTTATATGCACTAGGCAAGTAGAGAATTTCAGCTCGAAATTCTAATGACTTAATTTGGAAATTAGGTTAATTACTCAAATTACGCTTGAATGTAGCTATAGTGATGATAAATATCATAACTATACCTACAATCAAGCAACTTTTTATTTTTGTATCTGAATAATGCCACAAACTTGACAACACTTTAATTGTTATTTTTAAATAATAAACAATTAACATTTTATACAGTGTGGAAAATGTAAAATCATATGGCTGGAATATTCACGATTGTTCCTCCCCAAGCAAATTCGACCGCTAAACGCTCAACCGGTCGTCAAAGTGAAAATTCAATCAACCAACGGGAGTGGTCTCCCCTAAAACTTCTCGTATACTTCCTAACACATGTGGAGAAAAATAAGTGAAACGGCACTAAAACGTGCTAAGTGTCTCTAACACACAGGCGGAGAAAAAAATAATGCGAACGGCATACCACGAGTTTCCCTCGAGCAGCAAGGCAAAAGGCGGAAGTAAAATAAAGAATCCCGTGCCATTACGTAATATGGTTTTGCTTCATTGTAAAATAAAGGAAATCGAATATACAAATTGTAAACTTTTTTTAACCGATTGCAATGAAAATTGGACACAGATCTACAATGAGGGTTAGAAGACCGCATACTAAATTTAATTATCTAAGGCGCATTTAGCAGTTATGGTGTTCAGAAACATGCGATTATACAGATCGACAGATAGTCAACGTGTTGACGGATTTTGTCCACAATTTGATACAAACCTGCATTCCTGAAGATAAAACTGTGTAGTAAATTTTATTCATCTAGCTGTTTAAGGTTTTGAGTTATTGGGTTCAGATGAACACGGACAGACAGACTTTCCTTAGATGGATTTTGTCCACAATTTATAGAAACCTACAAATTATGTGTAAAGATCACACACCAAATTTCATCCCTGTAGCTTTAATAGTTTTTGAGTTATCTTTTTCACAGACACACAGGCAGACGTAATTCCAGAATTGTGTTTTTCGGACTCAGGGAGGTCTAAAACGTGGAGATTCGTCAAAATCTCGAATTCGAAATTTTTGACGATTACTTTACTTTCTCTTTGTGCACTTCGTATACGAGAAAGTAAAAAATGGAGCGGTGTGGAGCCAAAGGTTGGATATAGAACCGGTTTGATTATTTTTGGTACCATTTGGACTGCCGGGCCATAAATCAACACTGACGGGAGTAAGTATGTGTGTTAGGGTAGAGGGGAGACTTTGGATGCATGATTCACCGATGACATCGGAGAAGGCGGGATTCGAAGCCACAAGTAGTGGATGGATTTGCGTTGAGTGGGATGACTCGCTTAAATTGATTGGCATGGAGTGGAGAGGTCGTGAATGAGCGGCTTAAGGAAATCCCCGAACAGCTCAAGTAGACACCTGGTTAAATTTTAAAAACTGGAGCATCGCAAATCGGGAGCTGTTCACCACTGAAAACAGACACCATTAAGACCGTCTCTTAAGTCGGAAACTCATAAGGATGTTATATTCCGTCATCGGCGATAGGACCGTTAACTTGACTACCACCACTTTTAAGCCTCCAGGGGAATCAACAATCTGCTTCTTCATATGGCAACTTCTCGCCCTGATATTTGAGGTGCAACCCCCCCCCCCCATGAAGGCTGGGAAGCATATACAAACATTTCATTTGTGAGAAAAATTTTGTGTGGAATTTCATGTGTATAAGTCAAACACTTATAAAGATGTATATGCCACCATCGTCTAAAGGAACGTTAACTTGACTACCACCACTTTTGTGCCTTCAGGGGAATCAATAATGTGCTTTCTCATACGACAACTTCTCGTCCTCGTATTTCAGGCGCAACCCCCCCATGAAAGTCGGGAAGCATATACAAGCATTTCATTTGCGAGAAAAATTTAGTGTGGCTTTTCATGTGTATAAATCGAACACTTATAAGGATGTATATGCCGTCATCGTCTATAGGACAGTTAACTTGACTGCGACAACTTTTGTGCCTTCAGGGGAATCAATAATCTGCTTTCTTATAAGGCAACTTCTCGTCCTCGTAATTGAGGTGCATCCCCCATGAAGTGTGGGAAGCATATACAGGCATTTCATTTGTGAATGGAGGTAACTATAGTCGAAAAAATGTGTCTGCACATAAGAATGTGAACACACACGTACACATTGAGACTACTGACGGCGAAATATTGAATTTAAGGGCTTTTTCCAAAATTATTATTGGGAAAATGTCAGTAAGAAAGTGCCAGTGATCAGATCCTTGGCTTAGTAGGAATTGACACTCCACGGGCCTGAACAGCCTAAACCATAAGTGGGAAATGTGTATTCAATTTTTTGCTTATTCTCGTCGATTACGGTTTTGATTTCGTTGCAGCCAACGCCTTACTCAAAACATCTATTCCAGTAGATGCAGAAACACAAATCGAGCAAATTTAAAGTTACGCTTTTTGATTTAAGTTTAGCCTTCACATGCACATGGAATGACATTTCTTTCAAAACTGTCGACGTTGAACAAGTTTCTAGTTGGACTGTTTATTTAAGTAGATTCCTTTGAGAAGACTACCTATTGCAATAGTACTGAAGACATGACTTCCGGAAAACTTTAGTAGTTTCGCCACTTATGTTTCATAGAAACCACCCATCGTTAAAAAGTATATACAGCAATATACAGGTTGTCCACACTTGTAGTGATCCATTAGCTAAATTCTAAACCGTTAGAGATAGACTTATAGTTTCAATTGGAAAAATGCTTTAAATGAAAGGAAAAAAATATATGTTTTTTGAGTCAACAAATATATTTCTGAAAAAAATATGAATTCTAACTTTTTATACGGTTCCCCTTTCCCATCAATCATATTTAGTAAAATATTCTTGACATTCTAACATTTTAAACAAAAAAGTCCCACTCTTCTGCGACTAAAACTGAGCGAGTTATGGAGCTTCGAATTTTAAGATTTTTAACCAATAAGCGGCCTTTACGAGTAAATACTTTGCATTGATTGGTGGATCGTCTTCAAGACGGCTATTGAAATGGTGTAATGTGGTCCATGTCAGCGATATTCAAAACTCCATAACTCGGTCGGTTTTAGTTGTAGAAGTGTGAGACTTTTTTTAAAAAAATATTAGAGTGTCAAGAATAATTTACTAAATATAACTGATAGGACCGGGGGACAGTATAAAAAGTTAGAATTCTTAAATTTTTCAGGAATATATTATTCACTCACAAAACATATATTATAATTTTTCCCTTCATTTAAAGCATTTTTCCAATTGGAACAATATGTCTATCTCTAAGGTTTAGAAATTAGCTATTGGGCCACGATAAGTGTGGACACCTGTATATAATGCAAAACGTTCAGACTATAATATCTTGTGAACACTATAATAAAGCAATTTTGATTGGATTTGAATCGGAGATGGATATGTAGCGAAGAAGGTGAATCTCTCGGCCTCAAAGAGGTTGAAAATGGTAGTGGGGGGAATGAAATTTCCATTTTCCCATAATTCCCTTATTATTGAGTATAGAAAGATAATTCAAATTAGCTCAATTATCGCCTCATGATAAATAACAACATTCGCATTAAAATTTTTTCGATAGCTGCAATCGATTAGAAGTTAAGGGAGTGAAAAATTATTTTAAAACCTAAACTCCGACTGCTTTTTAACCGAACCATGTGAAACCACGTTCGAAAGCTCTCATCAATTGTACTCTCTGCCACTCTCTTTCATTCGAAAAGCTTCAAAGATCTTGAAATCATAGATGGAAATGGCGGAGGGGATAAACTTTTCATAGAAAAAGAGTCAACCTTCGCTCTCCTGCTAGCCGACCAATTTTTTTTAATTACTTTCAAAATTTACATCTGACCAATTTAAAACATGACGTTTCAGATAGTGATTCCACGTTTTAACGAGCATCAGTTCTTAATTGCTACTTAAATTAAATTACTTAAGAACAGGTGGCGCTGAGTAAACTAGCGTTCTTTATTTTTCCTTCCTCCCACTCAAAGTTTGCCTTCGGTCCTCTTGATTTGTTCTTCTTCGCTTTTTCTCTTTATCTATTTTTTGGTTTTGGTCCAGCTTTCATGTTGCCTTCACGAAAAGACATCTGGTTTAACACATATTCGTTTTTTTCGCTAGAAGTTACTAATCTGAAAAGGGCATGTCGTTTATTTTCTAGATTAAAATTCTTATAATTAAAAAATTTGGGTTTGTTAGAAGGTAAGTTGCTTCTTAAAACTTTTTCTTTTGATTTTGTTCTCGTGCGAGACATTTTTTGATCACTGCTCGATTCTGAACTTTCGAGCCGTCATTGCTTAGAATGCTAACTCTTAGGTTTAGCACTTTTTAATATTCTGCTCTGGATTAGCACTGAACTTTGGAACATTCTTTTCAACTTAACTTTCTTAAAGCTATTAAATAAAACTTTTGAATATCGAAGCATTTAGAAGATATTTCTGCTTAAAATGTTTTTAACTTTAATCTTTTTTAAATAATAAAATAATTATCTCTTACTTTATGTGCTTTTCAAAAGTATTTCGAATAGAAGATTAGTTTTGAAAGTATAAGTCACATTAAAAAAATTAGATTTTTATGTGAAAATTAATTATATATCTTTCTTTAAAAAGTATTTGTGCTCTACTTAGTCAAAGTAATCTTTATAAAGTTTCTAAGTAAAGAAATATTCACGTAGAAAAGTAGAAAAAGATGTGATAATTTTTCTAATTAAGTATAAAAGAGTAGTTTAATTTTTTTCCCTACAAGGTAACAAATGATTCTCAACTTAAGTTTGTAAATCGTGAATAGAGTAAGTAACAAAAAACCATTTAGTTATTTAAGAAAATTTTAAACATTGTTTTACTCTCAAGTATAATTTTGAAAAACCTTAAGCAGCTCTGAATTTTTTTTTAATGATGCTTAATTCGATGTAATGGCACTTAGAAGAGAGGATAGAGATATAAAAAAAACTTAATTTAGAAAGAAAGATAACAGATAGATAAGATTTACAAAAATAATTAACAATATATCAACCCCATATAATGAAAGATATTAATCCTATTTAGGAGACAAATCAAACCCTTGAGACATAAACTGCAATAATATAGTTTATCTTAAACTCTTATAACGCTTATAGTCTACTCGCTCGAATATGAACTCCTAGCTAGAAGTGAAGTAAGTTTAGTTTAGTTATATTAATGCCCCGGTTTAAAGTAACTCGAGGGCTACTTTTGGGACGGACCTCATACCAGATAGCAATTTTAGTTTGCATCAAACTTGCAGCAAGCTTGCACCGCAAATCTGAAAGCTTGACACGACAAGAGTGCAAGTGTGAAACAAGCTTGAAGCAAGTTAACGCAAGATTCGAAGTCACCATAGGACGAACTTGCAGCAAGCTTGCCGCCTCAAACTCATTGCAAATTATAGCAAAAACAGAGTACGAACAGAACCCGAAATAGAACTCGCGATCTACCGGTTCCGAAGCTGACGCGCTAACCACTGGGCCAGTTAAACTCTGAGAGGAGAAGATAGATTTCACTAATACATCGATTTGTATACGATTTATTTTAAACTGCTTTCTTGATTTCATTAATTTTTTGAGTTGAGAATATGATTTGAAGTCAAAGAGAGAGCGACTTTCCCTAATAACTACGTTTTGCTAGTAGAATAAATTATGAAATTAGAGTGCAGAATTAATTACTTTAAAATGGGACAAAATGTATAAGTTTTTTTTTCAACAAACATTGACTGTTTTTTCGGTTTAATTTTGTTTATAAACGTTAAAATTTCAACATTCAGAAAAAGGCGATATAATTTTCTTTCAAGTGCGAGTGCTATATTTAGTAAAAAGATGGAAAATGTTTCAAAAATGTTTTTATAAAAACCCCAGTTTTTTTACAAACTATCATTGATTTATTGAATTTATAAAAAGAAGGACGGTCTAGAAGATGCTATTAAAAATCGGGTGTTTTTTTAAAACAGAGACAAAGATAATTATCTCTTTGTGCTATCTTTGCATCAAGCTTGTTTTGCAAACTTGCAATGCAAGGAGGTGGCACTATTTGTCACGGCGAACTTGTGGCAAACGCGTTTTGCAAGCGAGGGTGGCGCTAGTTGTCACGGCGAACTTGCCACAAGTTCGTTTCAAGTTTGACGCTTCAAATTTGCTATGACAAGGCAATATCAAGTCAAAATCAAACTTGCTGCAAACTTACGTGATATCTGGGTAATTTTGAACCGTGGTGAAATGACTAAGAGAAGACACTGGAGCTGAATGCCTCCCTCTATAGGCTTCTCACCACACCAGCGGGAGTACGTTTATCTCATGTCAGGCCAACAAGCTCGGTGGATTTTAAGGGGTCTATTCTGGTACCCCTGGTTGGGTTGGGAGACGTCACTTTTCCCGTTGTTAACGTGCGGAAAAAATGACGTCTCCCATGCTGAAATGCAGAAATGGCCATGGAATCGGGTTTCGAACTTGGAGCCATCCGACTCCGAAGTCGAGACCTGACCACTAGGCCACGGTGGCCCCAGAAGTGAAGTTACAATTGAGAAAAGAGATTTTAATATTAAATTTTTATCTTGGGTTCCATAATCCAAAGAAAGCATAAAATTTATTAAGATCTTTACACTAAAATTATAAAATTTTGTTATAACATGACCGAAAGAACGAACTTTTCTTGTGATGACAAAATTGGGAGGAATCATCAAACTTTGGCATGCTTGTTAACAAATGCGGGTCAATTTTGATTTCAACACTATTGCTGGTTCAATATTACTCCTTAAAGAATATGCTATTGTTAAAAAATAAATCACTATACACATCATTTCATAATTACTTAAAATTAAGTACCAAATAATTTATATTAAAAAATACATTGATTTTAATCAAATAAATGCCATTTGAGATAAATTTATATCGACCTATAAAATCCCAAATAATTTTAGTTACATTAAACAAATGAATTGTAAATAGCTTACGTATAAATGAACCAAAGTGTTTCAGCCTTACTAATTAAATTTTCTCGAAAGCTGAACTTTACTATAATTTTGGTTAATCTTACAAGTTTTAAAGTATATTTTAAAGACCCTCGATAGTCAAAACTTTATACAAATTAATCATTATTATATTGCTTGGAGGTATCGCGTTAGTCTTTTGGAGTAACTTTGACTTTTAGTTTTCAAGTAGTTATAGATTTAATAACGAGTTAATGGCTGTTACACAGGAGAATATTAGAGATAATTAATTATAGTTAAATATTCCTAGCTCAGATGGCCGGTAATTCGACGCTCTCTATCTTTCAAATTAGTGAAATAATTTAAAAGATACTCATATTATAATTTTTAAAATTCTTTTGGGGGACACGTTAGGGTTGATGGGAGAGCTTCTATGCAAGTCGGAGGACCGCGGGTTCATAACCCATATAGTCTAATGTAGTGTATGCGAAATCCCGTTAGATTGAAAGATATTTCTGCTATTGCAGTGTGGAAGCTTGGAGAGGAGATTTCGTCTCAGATATCATTGCTCAAATATGAGTAAGGTTCAGAATGATGAGATTTCGTCTCAGATGTCGTTTCTCAGATATGAGTAAGTTACAGAGATGAGATTCCGTCTCAAATGTCGTTGCTCAGATATGAGTAAGGTTCAGAATGATGAGATTCCGTCTCAGATGTCTTTGCTCAGATAAGAGTAAGGTTCAGAGATGAGATTCCGTTTCAGATGTCGTTGCTCAGATATGAGTAAGATTCAGAATGATGAGATTCCGTCTCAGATGTTTTGCTCAGATTTGAGTAAGGTTCAGAATGATGAGATTCGACCCAAAATACACCTCATATATCGTCAAAATGGGGGTGTTAATTTAACAGAAAGGAATTATTTTGGATCTAGTGATAGACAGGTGAAAATTATTTGGAAAAGACACTTGTCCGTTTAAGGAGAACAAACACATTTAAAAAACAGGAATAAAAAAAAATAGTCCGAGCGCTCATATATGCTTAGCTGGTAACAATATAATACAAGGTAAGAAGTAACTCGGCAGAAAGATACAGGATGACCTAAAACTCACTAGACGAATCTTAAAATGTAATAACTTTTTGTTATTATTTTCTTCAAATTTGTTTTCAGATTATTTATTATTAATCCTTGAAAAATAATTATGGTGAGTTCTGCTAACTCAGGAATGTGTAAACTTTTCAGGAGCTGAAGTAAATGAAAATGATATTTAAAATATCATTTTCATTCATATCTTGAGATTCACAAATGTCTCCAAATACAGTTGACAAGCGAACTAATTCTTTAAAGTCGTCTTTAAATCGCCAAATGATTTCAATATTTTATATTCCAGGATAACTTTGTTCTTAACTTCGAAAATATGTAAATCTTTTTTAAACTTAAAAAGTATAAAGCGTTATAAATATATTTCCATTCATTTCATTTAGTGATTTCTTGTTTCAGAAAATTTATTAATTGCAGATAAAACTGCTGACTGGAGATTTATTTTGAAATAATATTAAAAAGGTCTAAAATTTGTGCAATAATAATGTTATTCAAAAGTGCATTAATTTTCTTTATTATGATCTCATTCCCAGACATTTTTCGTTTTATTTCTTTTGCTAAAGAGTTTTATGTGTAAAATGTAGACTATGATTATGAATGTCATGAATAAAATATTAAATAAACATCTATTCTTATCTCATAATTACAAGTTAAAAATATGCATATTTGGTGACAATTACTTTTTAAAATGCAAGTGTATCCGAAACTTCATGATTATTATAGTGATTGATTAGTAAAAGACGCTCCATAACAAAATTTAACCATTTGGTTAAAATATAAAGGCATAAATTTTAATTCTTTAGAACAAAACAATTTAATACTTGTCAATTATAAAACTCTTTAAAATAAATTCAATTATGCATATCTTATTTTTTATATAATTAGATTTCTAGGCAGATATTCAGATGGCATGCCTTAATTTTCTTAATCAAATTTTAGTATTGCCATCCAAGATATTCTCCGGCGAAAAATACTCAAGAAAACCTTTAATTAGAGATACATTTGATGCTGATCTTTTTTTTAAGCCAAGTTCCACTTTCAGTGAAAAGAATTTTGTTATTAAATTTTAATCCATTTCCGGAAATGTTTAAGGAATAATTTAAAAACAGAATTTAATTAGAAATCAATAATTAAGTCATTACTTTCTTATGATTAATGAAAGTAAGTTTTAGAAATGCTTAGCAAATCAGATTTATAAATTTTTAATTTAATTTCAATGATGTGAAGTCGGTAAGATTTTTTTAAACATTATTTCAAGATTAAAATCCAAAATCGACAGCGTTATTATGAGGTTTTGATTGAAAGTGAAACAGAATGACTTTCTAAATTAAAGACCCTACACCCACAGAACCAAATTTAATAAAAACTTGCAGTATTTTTTTAGTAGGTAATTAAGATGTTTTTGCAAATTATGTGGATTTAAATATAAATTTTTAATTTCATTGCAAGAGTTTTTTTATAAGTGTCTTAATTAGGGACTCTGAGTTTCACGTAATTCGTTTTTTTTTTTTATTTTGCAAATTGGTACTTTTCGGTTAAAGGAACCCTAGAAAATAAACTTGCACATTCTAGCGGCAGATCGCCGATAGAATGTAAACGATCGCTAATATTTAGTGATCTGTCACTGGAATTCGGCGCAGATCGCTAAATTTTAAGTAATGTTGTAAAATATCATAAGTATCTATGTAATATATTATCTAAGTAAATCTATTCTTTAGTGGAACTAAAGCAGGACATTCATATGTTCGTTCCTTTCCATTTGTCCCCCAAACTGGCTTTTTTCCCACCCATTCAAGCCGAAAAATCATGCGCTTCATTCATCTGTAGTTTCCAAGTGCTACACAGACGCTCTTCGCTCCCTTACCGCGGAACTTGATGTTTCAAAGTGCGCTTGCGGTAAGGGTGGGGGAAGCGATCTTCCCTCCCCTTTTCTACAGCTGCTCTTCGATCTCCCTTTTCCTTCCCCCACTCCGAGGATTTCAGATATGCTAATCGCTACCCTCTAAGCAGGGTCCCGATACAGTCAAGCCTTTGATGTACCGACTACCCTCACGAAGGGTCTTTAAAAAAAATTGACGCGCGAAATGCCGGATTTTCACTTGTTTGGAAATCCGACTTCTGCTAGCCGCTATTCTAATGTTCATAGATTGGGCCTTTCCCGTGTTCCAAAATTTCCATATTGGATTTGAGATGAATGGCCCACTTAATGGAACACCAATCAGAGTCAAGGTGAAATGTTGGCTTTATTGCGTTTTGGCGTCAATATTTCAGTTTTTCGACGGTTATGGTTCCTCTAACGGAAAAGTGCACTCTAGTTACATTCATAATGCTGATTATCCAATGAACAATTCTAGATTTTTTTTCTTCTTTCATATGATATTCTAGTGGTATGCCAATTGCGGGACATCAACTGATACATCTTGTAAACTTTAAGAACAACATCCTATAGAATATATACAGTGTGTACACTCTAATTGTGACTCAACAGCTAATTTCTAAGCCATTAGAGATAGGTATATACTTCCAGGTAGAAAAAAAATTCTCTGAATGAAGAAAATAATTATATTTTATGTTATTTAAATCGATAAGTTTAAAGCTGAAAGATTTATAAAGTCTAAATTTTCATACAGTTCCATGATCCTATTAGTTTTATTTAGTAAAGTATTCTTGGTACACTACCATTTCAAGCAAGATAAATTTCACTCTTCACCGACTGAACCTTACTGAGTTATGAAGCTTTGAATTTCATTATTTTTGGCCAATCAGCAGCCGCCATTTGCTTGGGTCGTCGCTGATTGGCGCTGAAATGGTCTGAAATCATAAAAAGACGTTATATTCCTTTTAGTACACTTTTGTTACTTCATTTGTATTCCATTCATGCTAGCGTCCTCTAACAGTGACTTTTGAACAACATTTTCCAGGTTTAAAAAGTCCTCTTTCTTGATAATGCGTTTAGTGCAAACCTCGCATTCTTATCATTATTTGTTCTTTGTTTCATGAATTTTAAAAGATTTTATGGACTTTATGGTTACTCTATTGCATATATCATATATGTGATTACATTTTATTACAGGAGTTTTGAAATATACAGACAAGTAAGTTGAAATAATTTCTTTTGAACGTCATATTGGAAAGGAATTTTAAGTGTTCAAAAACGGTTTTCTTCAAAAATAGTTTTCCTGTTTCAACGGACATGTTCTTTCTAATCAAACATCTATCGTTCTGATCAGATTTTACTATATATTATTTTAGACTTCCTAAAATATAAAGTCAAATTCTAATCCATAAGATGGTGAAGGGAATTAAAATTAATTTCTGAGCATTCATTTAAAGAGTATGAGTCAGAATGCTAAATGATCTGCTTGGCGTCATTTGCTATTCCATCGATCGCTTTTATCGGTAACGTTTCGTCAGCATTTTGAATACTTTTGAGACCTTACAAGTTAAGTTGAAGAGTTGAGAACATTCACTAAAAGAAAATGCATCCAAACGCCAAATGGCATGTTTGGCGTCATTTGCTATTCCATCGGTGAGTTTCATTAACAGCAATCAACATTCCGAATACTTTTGATATATAACAAATTTTTTTCATTTTTATAAGTTAATTTAAACAATGAAGCTTCGTTGCATATTATGAATTATTATTCAAAATGTGTAAACAATTTTTGGAACACTCTGAACTGAGGTGATTTGATTTATATCATGGAAATCCGTAAATCATACCCTTGCCTCGCTCTGAAACGAAAACATATTTCACACGAATTTCTTCAGATATGATAATCAAGACTGATTGTTTCTTTTCATGATTCTCCAATCTATTCATTGAAAACTCTCCTCGCACCATTCATTTACATATATTAAGAATTTTTACAATTAGAGACTTAGTTTGTGTTGTTTTTAATTTATTTACCGGATTTGAGTGAGACGTACAACAATGGTTTTTTTCTAAGGGACCGAAAACAATCCAAATCGAATGGAGTCGTAGTTGATTGTACAACGAGGACACTGAATTTTTTTCGTCAAGAATAAGAGAATGAAGAGATGAATCAGAAGGTGCTTTTTGAAAAGTAAGAACCTCTTGAAATTATCTTCATTTGCATGAAAATACACCTATAAATACTCATTTCAAAATGTAATGCAATGAATAAATCTTTGGGCTAAAGCAATTAAAACGTTGAATATATTTTAATTACTTTCCTTATAAGTTGTTGTTGAATTAATTCCAATGTATGTAACACAATGGCATATGATGAGTTTTAAAAAGTTGTTAGTATCATATAGCAGTCTTTGAATTCTTAATAACCATTAATAAAATAAAATATTTGATACGTCTACAGCACTCGTAAACGAAACAAAACGCGTAGTAATGCTTGCTTGTGTAACTTAAAAAATGGGACGTTGTTATACAAAGATAAACTTGTACTTTTTAAAAATTCTAATTACTGATTTAACCAGCTTAACCAGATTTGCTGTCAACGGATTCTTAATAGAATCATTTGTTCAAACTTCGGTAATAAAATTCAAGTGCTTTGACCTCTGTTTGAATGGAGAACAAATGGAATTCTTTCAGTATATTGCTACAGTCCAGGAGTTGGGAAGCTTTTTGTACTGAAAGGCCTCATTAAATTTCGAAGTCGGGTAAAAGGCCCTACGGGCAGAATCTTAAAGGTCATTGTTCTGTAATTATTATTATATTACAGACAAGTATATTATTTCAGTGCCAATTGTAAATAAATGGTAAAACCGCAGGTTCCCCACCCCTGTTATAGTCTATAGTATATGTTATATTTTTAAAAGAATACTTTCGATTATACTTTTTTTGTTGCTAAAAATTAGTTTCGTAATGAACTAATTCGTAATGAAATTTCTAATTGGTATCAAAAGACAGCATGTACATAGGTGCCAAAAATTAAGGGAGTTTTCATTTTTTTTTGTCGATCATCCACTGATTTGCACGACATATCTCAATAATGTTACTCATGCAAACCAAAAATGAACTGTTAGGCTTCGCTTACATAAGAGGTTCCGAACCTGTGGTACGCGTACCCCTAGGGGTACGCGAACTCAAAATCGGTAATGGCGTACACAAGGAAACATAAGGGATTAAAGATGCTACAGAATTCTGGTTTCGTCCCCAAGTTCGTATAAAAAGTTAAGTAGAAAGTTGTGAAAGTCCTAAACCTACCATCAAAATAAGAAAAAAAGAAAGCAAAAGTAAGCGTAATTTTTAGCTATCCTTATAAGTTAATACGAAGTTATTACAATACTGGTTTCATCTGTTTTGACGTTTACCTAATACTATTGTAAAAATGGAATAAAATGTAAAATCAAAAATAAGTCCGGCAAATGATATAAATTCCAGTCACTTGACTCTTAAGCTTACCTGGACCCTTAACGCTGTTGATAAAAACTTTTTTATATAGACGGATGGTTGGAGGGGGGTATGAATGCAGGTAGTACGTGAAAATAAATAGACTAATCAAAGGGTACGCGAAGGAAAAAAGTTTGGGAACCCCTGACTAACATCTTCTACCTATCCTCCACAATCTAAGAAAGATACCACCTTGGTATCGAAGGTTTGATGGTCTGGAAAGGCATCATATGTGCACCCACACCTTCCCATCTTTGGAAGAGGGTCTGGCAAAGGATGCCACTGTGGCACCTGAGGTTTTATGGTCGGGACAGACATCATATGTGCGTCAAGACCTTCAAATTGTTCCGAAAATCATCCGGTGGGTGTACGGTGAAAGCAGTCCACAAGCTAGATAATTAAAAATGACACTTTATTTAACTAATATTCCAGAAAACATGAAGCGCGGGAAACAAGAAAAACAGCACTTGTACAAAGTAGCAATACAAGTAGACAGAGAATCACTAATAATAACAGTAACATCATTTTCAATACCACTAGGCGTCTATCAGCTTACCAGTTCGCACTGCGGACAAAATTCCAAAGAGATTTAAAGATGTTCAAACACATTCACTCGTCTCAGCAACTCCGGGTATTTATATTCTAACGTAACATGGACTCATCTAGATCAATCTTTATATTTCTGTTCCTAATAGGGATAGGACGAGAATTCTAGTATTTTCGAGGACCTTCATTTTGTCGCCATTGGCAGCCAAGATTGGGGGCACTGACTTTCATTCCATACGAATTTCTTTAAAACATTCTTTCCAACCACTAGACTAACACAGCAGGAAAAATTGTTTTGCAGATCTGTAACAATATCTTTCGAAGAGGCTCTGTAGAAAGATACCATTTGTGACATAGGAGGTTTGATGGTCTGGACAGGCATCATAGGTGCATCCTTTCATATCTTTGGAAAACGCTCTGTAGAAATAGACCACGGTGGCATTGGAGGTCTGATGATCTTTATAGGCATCATATGTGCGTCAAGACATTCGTATCTTTGGAACAAGTTCTGTGACTGCGGTGATGTAGAGGAATGAGATGTTAATAATCTATAACGCCATTTCCAGGGTTTCAAATGGAACTGATTACATTTTTATGGATTATAACTTCTGTCCATGTATGGCTCATTCGGTCCACTAATTTCTGAATTGTGAGTATATCCTCCCGATAAATTATCTATCCAGATCTCCAGACCTATATCCTATATTGCAGATTTGTCACTCTCATAGGTGGAAAGTTACAAGATGTCTCCTAACTCAAAGAAGGATCCAGGACCTGAAAACACCGTTGCTTGAGCTGTAAGACTGATGCCCATAGGGACTCCTAATTTTCTTAATTTCTAATTTGAATTCACATTGCGAGATGTGGAAGAAAAGAATATATCCCCTATTAACAAATTTTTAAACTTTTATTTAACTTGACTCTTTTTATGTTTGTAAAGGCGGAAGTTTGTAAGCGATTTTTTACTCGTTTTCTAATACGATAAAGGATTTCAGTTTCTTACACTTGTGTATTCTCGATGACAATAAACAATTTTTAGATTTTTAGAACACATCCGATAAATTCTGATTCCATACTAGTGGCGCCAATTGACAGAGAGTTCGTGAAACAATAGATCTCAAAATTAAAAAGTAGGAAATAATTAAAATAAAAAAATTCCGCTGTTTAATACAGTAATAAGAGTGTATTTTTAAAAATATTTTTAAATATTTGTTTCATACCGTTACTGTACTTTAGATCTTCCAGTAGTGATGCGTCTTATGCATCTCCATTAGGGTGGATCGAAAAAAAAATAGATTTTTCGAGTATCGAATTCAAATAGGACACAAAAGTTGTGCATTACCATGCTAATCAACGGAATATATTTAAAAAAATATACTTTTAATCTTAAAATCGCGCAAAGAGCCTAAAGCTTTGAAAAATGACAGAAAACAGCAATATTTAAAAAAGTCGTCGAAAAAGTCGATTTTTCGAGAATGAATTATAATAGGGAGAAAATGTTGTGTATTACCATGCTAATCAAAGGAAAAATGTGGAAAAATTATTCTTTTAATCTTCAGTTCGCGAAAAGAGCATAAAGTGTGGGAAAAAATGACAGAAAACAATATTTAACTCTACGCTAAAATTTTACAGGCTACAGAATTTTGTTCCTAATAGCGTCTAAGTACTTCATTTCAGATGCCTGATGACAGAAATATTATATTTAAAAACTATGCACTACTTTTTAATTTCGCGCAAAAGGCCCAAATTTTAGAGTTTAGGTGAAAAATGGAGGTTTTTACAGTTTAACAAATAAATTCATTGTGGTATTTTAAACTATAAAATGCAATCTTTCTATGTTTAGGACCGTATTTGACGGACGGATATCTTTTAATGACAGACCAGACAGGAGCATATGTCTTCATAATGTAGTTATCAAGCATTTTGAGTTCGCTTGTAGGCTTGTTTGAGAAATGAACAAGCTTAAGACCTTAATTCACATGTCAGTCATCGGGAGTGACTGAGAGGCCCAGGATCTTTTACGGCCAGATCTGGAACGCATTATCCTGCTTGGATTACTTTGACAATATCCAGAATGTACTGTTTATCTTTACTAAGATCGGTTTTATATATATTGATTTCATTTAACACAATTGCTTCGAAATTTATAATGGGCCATTTCTTATTTGAATTCGATACTCGAAAAATCGATTTTTTTATCCACCGTAATCTCCATGCGTACCATAACTATTGTATAGTTATTTATTTTGTATTGAATCAACCTATGTACATACTTGATTTCATTAAAATGTGTCTAGTAATTCTGGAGATAATCGGCTAAAAGTGAAAATTATCTAAATTTGTATTTCACTACGTAATAGTTTACATTCTGTTAAGACTAGAAATACATTTTTCCGAACGCTTCAATGACAAGAATTCAATACACAATTTCCTAATAAGCCAAAAATATTCATTGGAATATAAAACCTCTTATGCTTTCATAATTTACATTCGAAATAGTAAATGAATAATCCCTTGAATTGGGACAACTTATTACTTAATTTTTATCCAGGGACGCACTCATTAAGTAACACTTTTATGTGGTTGATAAATTAAAGTTGACATTTCAATTCGTATTACTTTTTAAGTAGATACTAGAAGCAAACAAGACAAGTGAAAATGAAATTTTAATATGATTAACATGGATTGGTGTTTTTTCTTTTGAATTGTTTCGCATGATTTTAATGTAAATTTCGAAATTGATTATTGAACTCTATACATTCTCTTTTGAACGTAATAATAATATTTCAAATACTAATAACAATAATTTATTAGATTAATACACTCAATGAAGTATTTTCTTCTTTGTTGAATTCGATAAATGTAGGATTGTGGACATGGGATGTGATTCATCCAGTTAGAAAATACAGAGCAGATCTTACAGTAAATAAAAATAGTCTTTATTTTTAAAATATAGTATCTTGCTGTGAGTGAATAAAAATCATATAATCAATCATCATTGCACGTGCCAACACTCAACTTAACATAACAAAGAAACACATTTCCTTTTATACGATTCTAATACATGACGACATTTGTTATTTGCATTTCGCGTTCTCTTCTTCTGTCAACAATAAAAAAGAAATAAAAATCTCGTTCAAGCTTCTAAAATTAAACTTTTAATTAGTAAATTTTAGAAACTCCAGATCATAACACAATAAGTTTTCGTATTGACCCGAAATTCAATTTAAAAAGGTTCTTAAATATTCATGAACAGCGTTTTTCATTCCACAGGTTATTTGCGTATATCGTGACTGAAGAAGATTAAAAATCTATTTAATATGTTAAAGAGAACTTCAAAATATAAGGAAGATAAAATCACGCTTGTTTTCTGTACGAAAATACACCATAGACTTAATTTGTTTTCAAAGTGTTTTTTTAGAAAGACTTAAATGCTTCTTATATTTCCGAAGAAAATATGCATTTAAATTGGAAAATTTTATAAATGCTTTATTAATAAGAGAAACCACTCAGAAAACACTTGGGCAAGTACCAGGAATATGTATAAAAGCAAAAGCTTTAACTGTGAGTATGTTTTAAATAAAAAGTGGAATTTCTCATTTAGGGTGAAAACAACTTATAAGAATACTTGCATCTAGGAAGAGGGACATATTCTGGATTTTAAAGTATTCGAATTTGTTTGCTAAATTCCCTTAAAAGGAAATAGAATTTCTGCATTCTAAAAAACTCGCTGTCTGCAAATTATCCTTTGATTCTTACGTCAAAGAAACCTTTAAAAAACCACATTCTTAAACAGCAGAGAGAGATGTCTGTAAATTGTCCTTTGATTCTTACGTCAAACCAACTTTTAACAAACCACATTCTTACAAAACTCTCTCTCCGCAAATTATCCATTAATTCTTCCGTCAAAGTAACCATAAGTTACCATTGATACACTAAAGTTAATAGCATTCATTTGATTAAATTTGTTGCTTGCAAGAGCACACTAGAGATCAAGTGGCAGCTTCTGCTTTACAAATTTTACTACCTTTTGCTTCACTAATCTGTAATAAGATCATATTTTCTTTCATACTCCTCCGTTTAGAAATTAGCTACTACTGCGGGACAAAAGAAATTCCAAATGTCTAAAAATCAGCAACCCTCAGAATCACGAAGACTTCATGGTTTTTGAGACGTTAAGTCTAACGTAACAGCATTGTAGAACTCAATAGAGCTAGGAAATTTCAATTAAATATCTCAAGAAATATCCTGGCCTTGAATAGTAATATTAATTTCAGTTTCAGATCAGGAATCTCATTTAATTATGCAAACAAATTACGACTGCTCTCATCATCAAATATGGAACAGACGGGAAATACATCAGCCTTATGAATGATCTTTATATATTCTTAATCCTTCAGTCCTCATTATACACCTGGTATAGGATACCTGAGAGCTGAGAAGGTAAATATTGGTTTCCGATGAAAAATTATGCAAATTCTTCATATAATAAATTTCACAGTTAACAAGGAGCTTCTGGGAAAATATTTACCGATTCACCATCAGAAAATTTAATGACATCAATTAAGCGGTTGGAATAAATCCGAGCTTTCAAGATCAAAGCCGGTTGAATTTTTAAAAGGCGATGAATAATATGTGAGGAAAATTTTAATTCTAGATATTTAACGGTATACAAATCCTATATAACAATTATTTGTTTTTTAATATTTTAATAAATGTTTTTTCGGTATTATATAAAACAGGTGGTTTCTTGAACTTATAAGTTCACATGAGTTAAATTTGATAACTAACAGCCGAGTATTCCTACAGCCCATAAGAAAAGAAAATTCTATTCAAGAAAGAAACTGGAAATATTTATAAAATTTAATTTTGAATAAATTTCAAAGAAAAAGAAAGGAAAATTAAAAATGTCAACCTTTTAGATGAAACAGGTAAAAATAACTTCTTCGTTTTTTCAATTGCAGTTTCACCGTCCCTATGAGCTCGGTGGCCTGGAGGTAATGTCTCAACATTTTAACTGAGGTGATCCAGACTCGAAACCCGATTTCATCAATCCATCGTACATGTGGGCCTGGTGGTTAAATTAAACGTCCTCCCGTTGATGTGGCTTAGAAGTTTCAAGAGGCTATTATTCAGGATTCATAATTAATACGTACATAAATCGACTGTATGATGTAAATACTTTATTAAAGGTATAAAATTATATTTTTATTAAAGACAGTTCGCCTACCTTTTCCTAACGCTTATTTTTGGAACTTTTTGAGTCATTCGTTTCCTCATGTTCTGAAAAGTATAACACGACCAATTGACTCTCATATCGGCAACTAGCAATAGTTTTTTCTCCAAAATACTATGAATGGGGATATTTTAATTCTAGCCGCCCAGTACTAGCAATATTACACTAGAAAAATGAACTTCTAGTACTATTCCCTACACGAAGACAAACATCATAGTTGAAAGATTACGACGGAAAAAAATCCCCTATTCCGCAATTATCGTGAACTAAAAGATGTTTTCAAGTCTAGACGTTCTATTATCCTGCCAACAGTATCTCAGATCTGATTGCTATAGATTTACTAACGAAAGTTGTAGTAGAATATCTTATGCTCATTGGATGAGTGCTTAGGAAATAAAATATGTATAAAGTTTTTTGTACACTTTAGATGTTTGCACAAAAGGCGAATCTTGGATTGATCTTACATTTACAAGGAACATAGATAACAAACACAGTAGGGAATGGAAAGTTCTTGATCAAGAAACATTGAGCGATCATAGCTCAATGCTCACAGAAGTAAACTTTCAGAAAACTGGAAGAACAGAGCGCAGGGAAATTCTGAAGTTACAGGATATGAAAATATTAGACTTTAAAAGAGACCTCAAGGAACTTATCAATACATTATCAGAAGCTGATATTACAAGTGAAAATCTGGAAGATTACATTGATAAATTTTATGAAGGACTTTACCTTATATGTGAAATTAATCAGAAAAAGATTTCGGAAAACAAGAGAAAGAATGCAATGTGGTGGAACTCCAATCTTGAAATTAAGAGAAGAAAAGTCAGAGCCTTGAGAAGGCGATTTCAAGCAATTGTGGATTTTGAAGAAAGAACTGCCAGGAGGCTCATTTACAAAAGAGAATTAGCCAAATACAAAAAGGAAATTTTGATTGCAAAACAGATATGTTTCAGGAAATTTTTAGATAACGTGGTTAAAAAGAATTTATTTGGCATTCCATATGACATCATTAAGCAAAAAGAATGCAACAAGTTGAACCTAAATAGAATTAGTAGAGGTAATGGAATTTATACGAATACTTACAAAGACTCAAGAAATGAAATTCTTAAATACCACTTTTCTTACATTTCGGACAGTGTTATAATTGAATCCACAAGTCTCAATACTGATAATTAATGTAAGTTTACAATAGAGGAAATTCAGACTGTTATTGATTCGCTCGAAGACAACAAATCTCCAGGTATTGATGGTCTTACAAATGGAATTATTAAAGAACTTTTCTATGCAGACAGGTGGTGGTTTGCAAAAGTGATGAATTGCTGTTTTGAAAATGGCATTTTTTCAACTAAGTGGAAAATTGCCAATGTAACTTTAATTCCTAAAGAAGGCAAAGATACAAGTCTTCCTTCATCTTACAGGCCCATTTGTTTACTGTCCTGCTGGGAAAAGGTCCTGGACAAGTTAATTACCAAACATTTAGTTGATGTTTTGGAAAATAAGAAGTTAATTTCAGAAAATCAATTTGGTTTCCGGAGGAAGAGAAGCACTATTGACGCACTTAGAAAAAGTAATTGAATTTGTGGAAGACATGAAAGTGAATAATAAAATTATTACTAGATCTCACCGGATATTAAAAACGCCTTTAATAGTGCTAGATGGAGCGATATAAAAATGTTATTAAATAAATATTATGTGCCGAAACAACTATGATTTTCAGAAATTTTCTGCAGAATAGGAGTGTTCTTTTAGAGAATGAAAAGGAACTATGGAAGTATAATGTTGGTGTTCCACAGGGATCTTGTGCAGGGCCAATCCTTTGGCTTTTAATAGCAAATGAAGCATTAAATAAATTTAGAGTAGACACTGAAGTCAAAGTTCAGGCCTTAGCGGACGATTTTGTTGTACTAATAGGCTCCACTGCGTTTTATCATTTTTCTCAAATTGGAACTTCGGCTTTGGCTAAGCTAGAAAAATGGGTTGAAGATTTCAGTCTTTCTTTCAGCCATGAAAAATCCAATTTTACTATGTTTAAGCATAGAAAAAATATTACGCATATCCCTACAATAAAGCTTCTATCTAAACGGATTCAATATATAAAAGAATTAAAATATTTAGGCTTGACTTTTGATCCAAATTTCTCATGGATGCCTCATCTTAATAAGCTTAAAGAGAAAATAACGAAGCTGCAACAAAAAATCTACAGAATTTCAAGAGCTACATGGGGTCTAAAGCCAGAAGTTATTAAAGAGATTTATTTGAGAGTTATTGAAAGGATGATCTTTTAAGGAAAAGAAATCTGGTTTAAAGAAAATGTGGCAATGAGAGAGAAATTATTTCAAATCCAAAGAACGGGACTCTTGGCCATAGCTAAAACGTGCAAACCAGTTTCTACGTTTTCTCTGAATCTTTTGACAGATTGCCCACCAATCGACATTAAGATCAAAGAAGAGAATGCTATAGATAATGATAGCAGCAACAACAAGAAATTAAAAATTTAGAAAAAAATGGAATCTCTTTCAACTTTGACTATGCTACAGAAGTGAGCCCATGGAAAATCACCTCCATACCTTGGAGAACTTTTTCAATGAAACAAATTACGTTGGAATAAATGTTTTTACAGACGGTTCAAAGATTAATAATAGAGTTGGCTGTGCAATGGTCGTTTTTGAAGATGGAAATGAAAAAGAACATGATATATGGAGATTAAATAACGAAACAACAGTATTTATGGCCGAAATGGTAGCAGTCAGAGAAGCAATTAGCTATTGTAAACGACGGCAAATAGCTAAAGCAAATATTATTTCAGATTCAAGATTGGGCTTAGTTTCAATAGAGTCTTTAGAAGAAAATAGGAAATTTTGCAAGATACAAACAGTACCTTTCTGCTTTGCTGGACTAAGGCTCATGCTGGTAACAAAGGAAATGAAAGAGCTGATTACTTTGCTAAAAAAGCCACTGAAAAACAAGAAATCGATTTTTATTTTTGTAAGACCAAACAACAAAGGAAAACGGAAATGAGAAAAAATA
>BGPR01011457.1:0-33566 GCA_013235015.1 Araneus ventricosus
CATATGTTAATGCATAATGAAATTTTTAAAAAAATCATATAGGAATAAAACGTTGTAAAATAACAGAAATCTGGTTCATTCCCACCCAACGCAAAATGTTACAAAAGCCTTTACACATTTTGTAAAAAAAGGAACTTTTAATAGGAAAGTAATTTTCCTTTTCCTCTGAAGATATGATGCTAATTCTAATGTGTTTTAAATAAATATTCAAGCACGGTTTTAGCGTCATATTTCAGGATTGTATATGTTTAGTTTTGGGAATGTTTCCATTTTTACCTTGCTCTACAGAAGATTGCACGGCTCTGGAATTTTTAAAAATTTAATAGAGTCAAAAAGCAGGCAGATGGATAAAGATAATTTTTTTTCGTTGAACTTCAACTACCTCCTGCTATCGGCTCTCAATACATGCAAAAATATAAACGAAATATTATAGACAAGAAAAGAAGTGGTATATGTTAATGCATAATGAAATTTTTATAAAAACCAGATAGGAAGAAAACGTTGTAAAATAACAGAAATCTGGTTCATTCCCAACAAGCGGAAAATGTTACAAAAGCCTTTACACATTTTGTAAATGTATTAACTTTAAATAGGAAAGTAATTTTCCTTTTCCTCTGTAGATTTGATGCTAATTCTAATGTGTTTTAAAAAAATATTATTGCACGGTTTTAACGTCACATTTCAGGATTGTATATGGTAGTTTTTGGAATGTTTCCTTTTTTACCATGTGCTACAAAAGATTGCACGCTCTGGATTTTTTAAAAATTAATAGAGACAAAAAGCAGATAGATAGAAAACTTACGAGAATTTTTCTTCGTAGAACTTCACCTACCTGCTGCAACCGACTCTCAATACATGCAAATATATAAACGAAATATTATAGACAAGAAAAAAAGTGGTATATGTTAATGCATAATGAAATTTTTATAAAAATCATATAGGAATAAAACGTTGTAAAATAACAGAAATCTGGTTCATTCCCACCCAACGCAAAATGTTACAAAAGCCTTTACACATTTTGTAAAGGAAGGAACTTTTAATAGGAAAGTAATTTTCCTTTTCTTTTTTAGATATGATGCTAATTCTAATGTGTTTTAACCAAATATTCAAGCATGGTTTTAACGTCACATTTCAGAATTGTATATGGTAGTTTTTGGAATGTTACCTTTTTTACCATATGCTACAAAAGATTGCACTGCTCTCAATTTTTTAAAAATTTAATAGAGACAAAAAGCAGTTAGATAGAAATCTTACGATAATTTTTTTTCTTTCGTTGAACTTCACCTACCTGCTGCCACGGCTAGCGAAGTGAACTCTCCGACGCTGGATTATTTCTGATTCATCAAAAAATCTGTAAAACCATATCACCTGTAAATTCAGCATCATCATCTCTTATTTTGTCACCTTTTCCTTAATAAACAGTTCTGTTAATTCAAGTGGGGCGATTGGTATCTTTTCAAACCATCACACCCACACTACTGTACATTACTTTTACATGCTAGCGGCTATCGCCACATATATCTTTATATAAACTAAATATACAATCAAATACACATGTAGAAATAAATGCAATAACCATTCAAGAAATTAATACCCCAATCGAAGAAATACTATTTCAAATGAAGTAAACGTTAGGAAATGGATACTATATGGTTATCTAAATAACTAATATTATAAAGTAAATGTTATAAATGAGAAATAATGAGGCAAACTTTACCGCAAATAGAAATTTCGCTAAAAATCCGATAGAAAGGAAGGATTGCAAAATAACGGAATCCTGTATTATCCCTACAAATCTGAAAATATTATAAATGTCTTTACATATTCTGTATAATTTGTAGTTTTGATAGGAAAGAGATACGTTGATGGAGGACGAAAATGAAGATCCTTATCTTCAATTGACCTGATGATATGTCTAATGCGTTGCATCCAAATATTCAATCATTTGCTGCACATACTGTTTTTCAGTAGCATTTTAAGGTTGTATACAGTGATATTGGAACTTCTCAGTGCTTCTATGTCCTAAAAGAGATTAAATCACACTAAAATCTTTAAAGGAATAAATAGATAAAAAGTACACAGAAACAGATGACACAGATACCATCTGTCGATAACACTTTTGCACTTCTTCAACCTGCTACATATACACGAATACAATCTCAATATTATGGACAAAAATGAAAGTGGTATACTTTAAAATATAAAGAAAATTTCCTACATTGTAAAATAACTTCAACCATTTTATTTACCAAGCGTAAAATGTTACAATTGCCTTTACATATTATGTAATAGAGGAATTTTTTAATAGGAAAGTGAGTTGTTTAGGGTAGGGAAGCAGAAAAAAATGATATTTTTCTTCGATTGATATGATGTTTTGTCTATTGTGTTTCAACCAAATATTTAGAATGAAGTAATCTTTGCAAAAAACCAAAAACCAATTACCCTACAAATGTATTCACACATTCGCACATTCTGTTAAATAAGAATGTTTTTCAATACACACTACATATAAAATTCCAATTACAGAGTAAGCCACAAAACGAACAAATTCGAATTATAATTATAATAATATTATAATTATAATTCGTATAATTAATATTATTACTAATATTAAAATTATAATTATGCGAATTAAATTCGAAAAAATTCGTATTTATATCTTTGTACTTCACAATTTTTTCCTGGATGATGCTGCACTTGCGAGCACCAAATAAATTTCTTCTATTATTGTTGTTTTGCCTCTTTTAGATATTCAATTTCCTATTAAAGGGTTTACAAGAAAAATGGAGTTTATTCCTAAGATATAATTTCTTTGTATTTAATTAATATCTTTGACACACCTAGTTAGATGTCCAGATGAGATCATTCTTGTGCTAATTTTTTATAAAGTTATACATAACCTGATTGATGCAGTGAAAAACTAAGCTTTATACATTTTGCTGTGGCTCCTAGATCTCTAAGAGTTAACGTTTATTTAGAAAGTTGTTTGCGAAATTTAATAATAAGAATAAATTCTAGTTATACAAATTTTATAAAATATTTAACAAGCATTCTGAAGTACTGGATATTTATGTATGTTTTTTGTATTTTTAAGATGAAGTGCCTACTATTTTTAAATTCATGAAGTGTGTTTTAACTTTCTTATAATCGACTGTATTCTTTTTTTCTTTTCATCATTATCATTTATCGTTTTTCCCAATTTCTATACTTTATTGTATTAAATTTTTAAATTCTGCATCTTTTTTAAGGTTTTATATGCAATTGTAATCAATTGTTAAATTTTTATGCGTTTTACTTTATGTTTTTATGGTTTTCAATAAATTTTACCTACAATTTTATTGTTTTAATTATTGACTGAAAATTTTTAATTTTTTAGTACTATTTGCATTGTCTTTAGTGTATTCTTTTTTAGTTTCAGTTATTTGTATGCTTTAGGGTCTCGCACTCCGTAGTGTTTTATCTGTAGTGTTTATTAAAAAATTCTTGCTTTTACAGAATGTATGAAGACATTTGTAGCATTTTATGATTTCTAGGTATAATCCAGGTTTCTATAATTTTACAACGTTTACTTTTTATCTGTTTTCCAGCGAACAATGTGGTTCAGAATGTATTTTATCGGTAAAAGCTTATAGATGCTTCGTCAGGAAAAGTGAAATTTACACGAACCGTTAACATTAGAAAAATCATAGCGCTTTCTGCGAACAGTGTTAGCTTATTAAAGATAAGAACACTACCTTCATTCCGATCGTTATGAAAGACCAAGGATTCGAAGTAATTCCTATCAAAATTTCTTACTTTTGCAGAGTGTATAAAGCCATTTGTGACATTTTACGCTTCGTAAGGATAATATAGGTTTACGTAATTATACGAAGTTTACTTCTGATCTGTTTTTGAACGAAACTTTCTCTATACGTTAAAATTTACCACTTTAATTCCTATCTATAATATTTCTTTTATATTTACACATGTCGTGTGAGAGGGAGCAGCATTTCTTAGATATACCACCTGTGGAATCTTGCGCTGTCTGCTTTCTTTCTGTAATTAATTTTTAAAGATTTCAGAGCTATTTAATCTCTTGGATCCCGGGAACGTTCCCAAACTGAACGTATCCAAGCTTAATATGATACTCTGAAACAGGGTGTGTTGCAAATGCTCGAATATTTTGTTAAATTACATTAGACATAACCTCAAGTTAATCGTAGGAATTGATGTTCAATTTCTGCTTCCATCAACAGCTCCCCGTCCAATTAAAATTTATTTCTTTTACACAATGTATAAAGACATTTTTAGCATTTTACGGTTTGTAGTTATAATCCAGGCTTCTGTAGTTTTATAATTTTTACTGTATTTACTGCCGTATGTTTAATATAGGTGAACTGTAAACTTTTCATTTTCCTCGGTAAAGGATTTATTTAGTTTTTATAAATGGCCTGCTAGCTGCTCGTAGTAAGATGAAAATTTTGCTGAAATGCCATCTGTCCGATATTCTACTTTTTAGTTTCTGACGTTTTTATTTTTTATTCTTTAATGACCATTTTCCTTCGTATCTCTACTTTGCTCTCATTCTAATGCATATTGAAAGTTATTCCTTCTTATTAAAAAATCAGACCGAAAAAGTGTATGTCTGTAGAATATTTCCTAAATACAGGGTGTCCCAAAACGACCGCATAAACTCTGCACAGCTAGATTCCTCGTTGGGAGTACATAAAAACTGCCCAAAGAAGCGTTCCTGTACGAACCATAGTTTACGAGAAAAATAAGAAAAACAAAGTATGACGTCACTGCCGGTGCAAGAAAAAAACACTTTATTGGACATATCAACAACAGTATTTGCATATCTTTCCAGACGATAATGTTTAAAATGTTTCTCAATGAGGTCTTAACCGAGTTCATCGATGACATACCATTAGCGGCAATACAGGGACTTTGGTTCCAGCATGAAGGGGGTCCGGCGCATTTCTGTGCTCCTGTACGTGGTTGGCTGGATATAGAATACCCCGGCCGCTGGATCGGACGTGGGGGTCCGGTTCTATGGCCGCCAAGTTCGCCAGATCTTACACCGTTGGATTTTTTCCTATGGGGCCATCTCAAGGAACTGGTGTATCGAGACGTAGTGACAACACAGATGGACTTAGTTGCTCGTCTGCATGCTGCTTGTACTTCGGTGGACCCCGCGACGCTGCAGCGTGTGATGACAGCCATTTCACGGCGTGCTCAGGCCTGCCTCGACATGCACGGCGGACACTTTGAACATCTGCTGTAAATTGTGCATCTACTGCTGCTGATATGTTCAATAAAGTGTTTTTTCTTGCACCGGCAGTGACGTCATACTTTGTTTTTCGTATTTTTCTCGTAAACTATGGATCGTACAGGAACGCTTCTTTGGGCAGTTTTTATGTACTCCCAGCGAGGAATCTAGCTGTGCAGAGTTTATGCCGTCGTTTTGGGACACCCTGTATATCCTAAACTAATAGAGCTTTCATTTAAACGAAACTGATCGTGCTCAAAATAAAAATATTTTCTAAAATGTGACCAGTGCTGCGTTATTGAGTTTAGGTAATATTTTTATATGTATATTTGAAATTTGAGACGGATATGGTTCAGTAGAACCGGATATACAGGCCTCTGAGTACTGTCAGTTTAATTTTAACCGCCTGTTTCTTCTGCGAGAACAAACAACTTTATTTCATGTCTATGATATTTCGTTTGTATTTATTCATGCCGTTATTTGCAGATAGTAGCATTTCACAGAAATACCATTTGTTGTATCTGCGTCCATTTGCTTTTTTCCTCTATTTATTTTTTAAAAATTTTCTTAGCCATTTTATCTTTTTTCTTTCAACGCTTGGTAGAGAAGTTAATAAACTGAAAGTATCCAAGCTTAAAATGAGACATGATATAGGGTATATATCAATTGCTTAAACATTTGATTGAAATGCATAAGAATTACATCAGGTCAATAGAAAAAGGATATTCAAATGCTGCCTTCAACAAAACCCTTTCCTATCAAAATTCCTTATTATTGCAAAGTGCGTAAATGCATTCGTAACGTTTTATGCCTTTTCGGGACAACATTTGTTTATGTATTTTTACAACGTTTACTTCCTATCTCATTTTCAGCAAAATTGTCTGTATAGGTTAAAGCATACCGCTTTATTTCTTGTCTATAATATTTAATGTATATTTATGCTTATCGCGATACTCTCTCGCAGCAGGTAAGAACGTTTCACAGAAATACCATCTATGTGACATGTTTTCTACCTGCTTTTTATTCATCAACGCCTCTGCTTCACCTCATATGTTTTACTTCATTTTTATTTTATAACACATTGTGTGCGGGATCCAAATTAGGTGAAAGCTCAAACAGAAAGACAAACCATAACTCTATACAATACTTATATCGTACAAGAAAAAGTGAGCATACTCTGAAAACATCTATTAACATAAGCAACTAGTATGTATGTCAAATTCTTGAATTAAAAGTTTGATGTTGGGTAATTCGAGAAAAACATATTTTTTTACATTTTCCGCTTCCAAACTGATTCAGGGATTCCACCAGATTTCAGAGCCTTTAAATCACTTGTTGCACTTGGGAACACGAAATCGTTCCAAAACTGTCCGTATCAAAAGCTTAAAATCTAAATAAAAAGAGGGTGTATTTCAAATGATTGACTATTTCATTGAAACGCTTTAGAGCATTTTATCGCCTGCCTAAAACTATTTGTTCATATTTAAGCACGCCCTGATAGTCACCTTTTTTGCATATTGTAGCTTTACCCAGAATAAAATTTTATTTTATTTGATTCTACCTGCATCAGGTCAATCGAAGAAAAGTATTTTCAGATTCTGTCTCCGCCACAAGGTAAATTAGCA
Organism: Araneus ventricosus; assembly: GCA_013235015.1. Taxonomy (NCBI): domain Eukaryota; kingdom Metazoa; phylum Arthropoda; class Arachnida; order Araneae; family Araneidae; genus Araneus; species Araneus ventricosus. The sequence continues at coordinate 6,874 of BGPR01011457.1, forward strand.
ATCAAAATTTTTAACATTTCCAATATGTGTAAATGTCTGTTTGTAGTGGTAACTCAGGTTACTGTAAATTTACAACGTTTAATTCCTATCTCAATTGCAGCAAAATTTTCCTTATACTTTAAAGAATACCTTTTATTTCCTGTCTATAATATATCGGTTATACTTGTCATCATACAGTCGCTCGCAGCAGGTAGTAGATTTTCATGGAAGAACCATCAGTATGCATTCATCTGTCTGTTTTTTCATATTTTCATTTGAAATATTTCAAAGTTGTGTTAAATCTAGTAGCAATTGGTAATGCGGAAAAGTTGCAAAACTCACCAAATCCAAGCTTAAAATACAACTAAAAACATTGTGTTTTAAATGCTTGAATACTTAATAGAAACACGTCAGACATAGCATTACGTCAATAGAAGAAAATTAACTTCATATTCTGCCTCCATCAACAAGTCCCTTACCTATCAATATTTCTTAATTGGACAAAGTGTTCAAAGGTATTTTTGTGCTTTGTAGGAAAATTGCATGTTGACTTAATTTTTCAAAGTTCACTGTCTATTAGATTTTCAACGGAATTTTCGTTATACGTTGTAATATACCATTTTAATTCCTGTGTATAACACTTCATTAATTTTTAATCGTGTCCTCGCATTCGCTCGTAACAGATAGAAGATGTTCACAAAAACAGCATCTGCAAACCTTTATATTTTCTTCCGTTATTGATTTCTTAAGGATTTAAAAGCCATGTAATTTCTTATAGCACTTGATAACATGTCAACGTTCTAAAACTGACCGTATCCAACCTTAGAATGGGTCTAAAAGCAGGCTATTTTGAAAATGCTAGAATATGTTGTTCTAGATCATTAGATATAAAACGCGGTGAATCGAAGGAAATGATCTTCAATTTCTGCTTCCATCAATAACTATCTTTGCTATCAAAAATTGTGTACTACTATTACAAAATGTGTAAAGACATCTGTCACATTTTACGCTTTAAAGGAATAATTCAGGTTTCTGTAATTATAAAACGCTTACTTCCTATCTGATTTTTAACAACATTTTCTTTATACTTTAAAATATACCACTATATTTACTGTCTATAATATTTTGTTCATATTTATCCATATCGGGTCACTCGCTCGTTGCAGGTAGATGTCGTTCACCCTTTTCCTTTATCTCCCCGTCCTTTCTTCCTTTCTTGACAGAGCCCTCTAAAAATAAAATAATTTTGTGGTCTAGAGATTATAATACCAGGAGAACCGACAGGAACCCATTTACTATGCAAGAAAGACAGTCAATGCTAGTGTGGTGCTAGAATGTGTAAAGAATGTTGTTATATTTTACTCTTCGCAGGGATAATCCGAGATTATAAAATTTTACGTTTGATGCCTATCTGATATTCAGAGAATTGTTTTATACTTTTCAGTATACCATTACATTTTCTGTATATAATATTTAGTAACTATTTATATACAGGGTGTTTTTTTTTAAAAGGCTAAACTCAGAGCAATCTGTATCTCGATCAATCAGCTGAAATGCCACCAAATTTGGTTGGGAAAGTAAAGACGAAATGGTGAAAGTTATATTAGTTTAGAAAGTGGCCGATAGGGGGAAATGTTACGCTCTTGAAGTCTGTGCAATTGAGAAATAGACAAATGAATAATGAAGAATAAATTCAGAGCGAAACAGCTTCTTCATGTTTTAAATACATCAACAACTAACTCCCATTCTTGTTAGATGTTAAACTACTCCCGCTTAATGGTGAAAAAGGTTTCCCATTAAGATTTTTACATGGAAAATGAATTTTACTTGCAATATATATCCTCATTACACTTACTTAATATCTTTGACGTACCTAGTTGCTGGTAAAGATAATATCTTCCTTGTGTTATTGTTTTTACAAATTTATAAATTATCTGATTGATTGTATTGAAACATTAAGCTCTATATATTTTGCTGTGCCTGCGAGATCTCTATGTGTCAGCGATTTATTTCAAAATGTGTTTCCGAAATTTAATTATGTGCATGAATTGTAGTTGTACAAATTTTAAAATATATACAATATGCTTTTAGAAGAACTAGATATTTTTGATATGTCTTTTAGAATTTTTAAGATGCAGTGTTTGCTACTTTTAAATTCACGATATATTTGTCTTAACCTATTTGTATTCGACTGTATTCGATTTTAAAGTACTTTATGGTACTTATTAAGGTTTCCATATTCTACTGCATTCAATTTTGAAGTTTATAATGCATTTCTAAGGTTTCCATATACTAATGTATTCTATTATTAAATTTTACATCGTTTTTAAAGCATTTATATGCATCTGTAATAAAATATTAAATTTTTTATGGGTCTTTCTTTATGTGTTTTAGACTTTTACAAATTTCACTTTTAATGTTATTCTTTATTTTCTGATTATTGACAGAAAACTTTGAATTTTCTGAAACGATTTCCAACGTCTTAAAGGTTTTATTCTTACAGCTTTTGCTGTTTGTGTGCTTTATGTTCTTTTTGCCAATATGTTCTTTTTGTCACTCACATTTTGTCAACTGGAATTTTATATCTAGTGTATATTTAAAAAAAATTCTTACTTTTACTGAATTTGTGAAAAAATGTGTAGGTTAACTGGTTTTTGTTATTTTCTGAAGTTTATCCATATAGCAATATTAGTTTGCAGCAATTTTACTCTGCAAACTCTCAACCAGTTTGACACGGCAAGACCGCATGTTCACAAGAAGACTGCCGAAGGTTAACGCAAACGAGGAAGTCACCACACGTCGAACTTGCAGCAAACATTTCGCGTCAAACTCATTGCAAATAATAGCAAAAGCAGAGTACGCAGACGAACCTTGAATTCAAACCCCCGACAATTCGCTTCCTAACCTTTCGCTTTAGCCACTAAGCCAACAAGACCTGGATTGCCGAAGATAGATTGCGATAATACATCGAGCACTATACGTTTTATTTTAAACTGTCTTCTTGATTTCATTAAATTTTTAAAATTTTGAGTTGGAAATATTATTTGAAGTCAAAGAGAGAGCAATTTTCGATAATAACTACGTTTTGCTATTGGAATAAATTATGAAATTAGGATTCAAAAGTAATTACTTTTAAAAAATATATGACAAAGTAAGTTATTTTCTTCAACAAACACTGACTGTTTTTAGGTACAATTTTGTTTATAAAAGTTAAAAATTTCAACATTAAGAAAAAGGCGATATATAGTTTTCTTTAAATTGCGATGTCTATATTTAGTAAAAAGATGGATAATTTTTCAAAAGCAATTTTTTTAATGAAAAAAACCTAGTTAGTTTTTCAAATTAGCATTTATTTATAGAACTGATAAAAATAGGGAAGGTCTAGGAAATAATAGTAAATATCGAATGTTTTTTTTAAAACAGAGGCAAAGATCAAAACCAGATATGTACTTTTTCCAGGTCGTGGTGTGTAAATTTGTCGTCTCAACTTTGAGGCAAACTTGCATTGCAAGAAGGGTTATCGATTATGCTTTGATACTTTTCAGGAAGTTCACTGCAAAGTTGTCACGTCAAGTTTGTCATGACAAGCTAATATAAAGGAAAATCACACTTGCTGCAAGTGTGAATTCTTTCTGGGTATTTCCATTCTGAATATTTGTTTTAAACGCATTAGACATAACGTCATATCAATGAAAGAAAAAGGTAATTATTTTCTGTCTCCATAAACAACTTCCCTTCCTATTAAAAATCCCTTATTTGGCAGAATGTGTAAAGGCATTTGTTACATTTTGCGCTTGGTAGGGAAAATGCAGGTTGAAGTCATTTTACAATGTATATTTCTTATCAGAATTTAAACGAAATTTCCTTTATGAGTTAAAACATACCACTTTCTTTCTTGCCCATAATATTTAGTTTGTATTCGTGTATACGTAGCAGGTAGAAGCAGTGCAAAAGTGTTATCGACAGATGGTATCTGTGTCATCTGTTTCTATCTACTTTTTTCTCTATTTATTTTTTTAAAGATTTCATTGTGATTTAATCGCTTTTAGGACGTAGAAACAGGGAAAAGTTCCAAAATAACCGTATACAACCCTAAAATGCTACTAAAAATCAGGATGTGTAGCACATGCTTGAATAGTTGGTTGGAACGCTTTAGACATATCATCAGGTCAATTGAAGAGAAGGATCTTAATTTTCGTCCTCCATCAACGTATCTCTTTCCTATCAAAACTCAAAATTATACAGAATATATAAAGACATTTGTAGGATTTTCAGATTTGCAGGGATATTCCAGGATTCCGTTATTTTGCAATGCTTTCTTTCAAACGGAATTTTAGCGAAATTTCTATTTGCGGTAAGGTATGCCTCATTATTTCTTATTTATAACTCTTAGTTTATAATATTAGTTATTTAGTTAACCATGTAGTGTCCATTTCCTAACGTTTACTTCATTTGAAATAATATTCCTTCGATTAAAGTATTTCTTCTACTGGGGTATTAATTTATTGATTGGTTGTAGCATTTGTTTCTGTATTTGTATATGACTGTATATTTAGTTTTCACTAGCTGTTACCCGCGACTTCGTGCGCGAAAAATTTGAATTATTAATTTTTTTTTAAATTCACGAATGTAAATGTTTCTTTACATGTTTAAAGGGAAAATTAAAAGTTTTGACGGTTGATAATGCATAACTGGAAGACTAACAGGAGTGTATGCTGTTATAGTTAGGTAATTTGTTTATCTGTGCTAACACACTTTTGTACACTACGTTTTTTGCACGGATGTAGAGGTTTTGTGGTCTGGACAAACGTGAACATAACACCACAGCATACCCCCGAACTCGGCGCCTAAACGGCACCCTGTCGGTTGGATGAGTATGTGTGAAACTTTATTGAAAAAGCAAAAAAAAAAAATTACAACATTAGGATATAAATACACTTGAAAGGGAACATAATTACATGAACAAAGAAGAATAAAAAACACAGTGAGGATTACAATCCGAGTATTATAATAGAAATTTACAAGGGGAGTTATCAAATTTGAGTGCAGTGAAAGGGTTGAATGTTTCATTTAGTTACATTTTTTCATACAGTTGGAGCTTCATGATTCGGGGCTGTTAGTGTTGTTCGATGCGACGAAGAAGAAGAATTGAATAATGTAACACAACCGGTTATATGATGAAAATTGTCGCGACCATCCTAAAAATCGTGGGACTGGTTTTTGTTTTCTCTTGATATTTATACTGAGGGATCGCTGGAATTGTTACTCAAGGGTTGGCGGTGATGTGAAGGGTGAATTTTTCGAATGAATTACGGAAGAATTGGTGGTGGCTGGTTGATGTTTTTAAGTTAGTGTGCTCTGCTGCTCAACTGGGAATTCTTCGGACTTCTGGTTCTTGGAGGTGAATCTTTGGGAGTATCTATTTCTAGGCAGGAGTATGTGACGGTGTTGTATTTTGACTTTTAATTAGGTCTTCGTTAGTCGCCAAGAATGTGATTAAGTTATCTATATTTCGTCTTGACGCCACAAATAGTTGCCATGGGAAAAATATAGTTTTTTCCAAATGTACGCCTTCCTCTTTCAGTGTCTGACCCTGAGCCTGGCAAATGCTAATTTTAAAGGGAATTTTTACCTTTTGAACTTGGATGGTAAATCTTTCGGTATTATCGGAATGCTTGACATTAAAACACTCTCTCGTTTTTAGACACTCTCACGACGTTTGGACCTAGGTGTGCAATTTGTAACCGTGCGCAGTCTTGGTACATCGAGGTTACGTATCAATAGTACTGGCATACCGACTTTTAATCTCAGCTTGTCGGAAGGTACCCCTGAAAATGCTAAGAAGTTGAAGGATATGATGTTACTTGGATTGGTTACTTGTTATTGAACATTAGTGTATCTGGTAGATATTCTGTAATACCTCCCTCCATTTGTGATATTTTTTTATTTATTTATCTGACCTAAAAGTTCATTAATCAGTGCCAAAATTACCAAATCAACAACATTCTCTATTCTTCATACATTCTCCGTTACTGTAAATTACAACATTGTACTCAATGGTATCATCAGGCCCTTATAATCTGTGTACCATCCATCACGCTATATGTCTTCCACTTCTACCATTCAAAAGAATACATAAAACAAAATACTACATCTTCGCATATTTTCCTTTAGTTATAATTAACATTAGCTTCTAAATTTAATCCAAAAACTCTTGCAGCTATATCATATATATCAATAGGTTTCTGCCCCGGCATGAATTTATCGACAACTTCTGGAATAAAATCTGATATGGAAAAGATACAAATATAAATAACTAAAATTATATAGACTCCAAACTTGAAAAATGAAAATCAAGCGTCGAGTTGGGTAATTTCGGTTATTATTCCACAAATAAATCATTTGTTTATTTTCTCAGAAAGATCACATAATCGCGGCATTCTTTATGATCACGTGATGTTTGACATCAAAAATAAGTTATTCACGTGCAGTTTGGCCGTGAAAGCGTAAGAAACAGATTTACATACACATCGCATTTAATATATTATTAAGGATTTATTATTTCTTAAGAAACGCAGGTAAAAATGACAGGTGATATGAACTGCAGTGGTTTTTTAATCTAATTAAACAGCAATCTTCTCCTTGTCATAATTAAAAAGTGTGCAAAGTTAGTTGAAATCAGTGCCGTGGTTTAGGAGGAGATGTGAAGCATAGATACAAACTTACATACATACCCAAAATGACTTATATATATATGTATATATATGATGCACAGTAGTAACATCTGTGTCTATTTATTTTTTAAAGACTTCAGTGGGATTTCAACTCTCTTAGCACTTAGAAACAAGGAAAAGTTTCAGAAAGGAAAGAATCCAAGCTTAAAATGCTACAAAAATTCATTGTGTGTGGCAATTGCTTCAAAATTTGGTTCAAACACATTAGACATAACGTAAGATCAATCGAAGAAATGGATCTTTTATTTCTGACTACATCAACAAGTCTCTTTCCGACCAAAAATTCTTACATTTTACATTACAGAATGCGTAAATGTAAATATATTTCCTTGATTTCCCGTATGATAAGTATAATTCTGTTAGCTGTAATTTTACAAAGATTTCCTGGTATTCGATTTTAAGCAAAATTTTATTTATAAAAATGGAAGATTTTATAAAGTGTTTAAAATATTTCGTTTCTATTTAAATAAATAAAAGAAATTTAAATTAAAAGAAAACAAATTAAAAGAAAACAATGATAAAATGAAAAATAATGAAAACAATAGACGTTTTTGCGTGCAAACGCAGCAGCAAAAAGTAATTGCTTCAACAGAATTTTTTAAAAAAATACAACAAGAACTATAGAGAAACCAAAATTTACCAATACTTAGAACAATTTGTTAAGAAATTATTCAAAATGAAAAGGAACTAAAATGGCTCACTCATCAGAAACCACACGCCATTTTTAGTTTAAAAATGAACAAGATTTTCTGTGGATTTTCTGTGTGTTTGCTAAATTTTAAGAATTATAACTATCGTTTCTATTTATACATTCGCGTTAGACTTCCATAGTAGATGGAATTCTTAAAAAAAAATTATCTTATAATTATTCCTCCACCACCAAGTCCCTTCCTATCAAAATTTCTTACTTTTGCAAAATGTGTAAAGGTATTTGTAAAACTTTACACTTGGTGGGGAAGAACCAGATTTCTGTTATTTTACAATGTTTTCTACCTATCTGATTTTTTTTAAAAATTTCATTAGTAAAAATACCACTGTATTTCTTGTCTATAATATTTCGTTTATATTTTTGCATGTATTGATGCCGGTAGTAGCAGGTAGATGAAGTTCAACAAAAAAAAAAATTTGTCACTCATCTTCCTGCTTTTTGTCTCTACTCAATTCTTAAAAATTCCAGAGTTGTGCAATTTTTTGTAGCGCATGGTAAAAAAGAAAACATTCCAAAAACTAACCATATACAATCCTGAAATGTGACTTTAATACTGTGTGTGTTGCAAATGCTTGAATATTTGGTTGAAACACATTAGACTTAGCATCATATCTACAGACGAAAAGGAAAATTACTTTCCTATTAAAAATTCCTTCTTTTACAAAATGTGTAAAGGCATTTGTAACATTTTACGCTTGGTAAGGAAATTCCAGGTTGCAGCAATTGTACTACGTGTAAGCATTATCAGATTTTAAACAAAATTTTCATCATATGTTAAAATATATTATTTTATTTCCTGTCTATAATATTTCGTTTATATTTATGCATGTCGTGATGGACGGTCATGGCAGGTAGACGATTTCCATAGAAATAGCGTCTGCTGCTATTCATATATCTGTTAGGTAGTCTCCTTGCAGGAACCCTACATATTGCAATGGTTCTCACGACACGACTTCCGGAAAATTTCTGTAGATCTTCACCGATCATGACATTATTGCCTATATATATGCAATACTAATTTTATTGGTGTAGTCGTTAAGTAATGAACAGGCCGAGAAAATAAATACTTTTCATTTATTATCAAATTATTTAAGTCAATTTTAAAAGAGTGGCGGACACATGTGCATCTTAGTTTAGGTTTACAAGACAAAAGATAGCGAAACAATCCTGAGTTCTCTCAGATAGGGGATTAACATATAGACACGTGATCAAATTGAAGGGAATATTAGCTATTTTCAGCACAATACGTAGGTGTTTCAGGAAAAAATTCTGAAGCCAACGTCGTATGTGTGGGCACGTGGAAACGATTGAAGTATTCTTTTAATAATAAATATCCCATATATATATTAATATAAATATATTAATATAAACTTATTATATATGATCATACAGAAACAAAGTAAACAAGACATATCAAGCAGCAAATCCTAAACTAAAAAGTCATTATTTGAACAGTACAACCAAATTTAAAGCAAACTCTAAAGAATTGAAAATACTATAGATACCATGAACAAAAATTAAGTATAAACGTTTATATGTCAGCAAGTAAAAAAACTCTGTTGTTATGAAAAGTATTGAAAATGGCAATCCAAGTATATGGAGTTTTCAACAATTAATATAGCAGCTTGGCTGTGGACAAGCTTCAGCCAGGTTAAATTAATTTTGCTGTACAAACCATCCTTTTTACTAAAGTGGTTGAAAAATCAAACAGGGTAATATACCCTAAAATGGAAGAATTTAGAAAGAAAAGTAATACACTAACCCTAACAATAAACCATAACTATATAGATAGGACTAAAATTCAGGATAAAAACATGTAATACAACAATATATTGCTCTAAAAAACAGTAAATATATCTTTCAATAAAATACCCATACTTTTCATTAAACAATAAATAATCAGTGTCTCTACTTATCCTTACCAGAATTCAACACTTTCAATATAAACCTCCACTTAGCCTGACATCACATATTGCCATTACTATATATATATATATTATGAAACAATCATAACATAAATTTAAAAGCAACATAGTCAACATAAGCATTCATAGTACCCAAAATGTAAAGAAGCAAAGAAGAATGCCGAGAGATCTAATAGGGAGAAAATAATCAAATGTACAAAATAATACAATATAAATCACACACACAACGAATGCGCAATAATGCGATGACCTGTGGTCACTTGGTGGTAGTTGTCTTGGTTTTGAGTTCGAGGTCCGATGAATTGCAATTCATGAAGAATTGTGGCAAATATCAATGCCATGAAAAACAATCAATTAAAAATACGAATGTCAAAATTAAATGGATAATCAACAATGTAGTTTATCTCTAAAAGCGTATGGATGCTTCATCAGGGAAAGTTAAATCTATGCGAACCGTTAACATTAGAAAAATCAAAGAGCTTTCTGCGATCAGTGTTAGCTTATTAAAGCTAAGAACAGTGCCTTCATTCCGAGCATTATAAAAGACCAAGAATTCGAATGAATTCCTTTCAAAATTTCTTACTTTTGTAGAGTGTGTAAAGTCATTTGTAACATTTTACTCTTCGTAAGGATAATATAGTTTTACATAATTATACGAAGTTTACTTCGAATCTGATTTTCAGCAAAATTTTCGTTATAGGATAAAATATACCACTTTACTTCCTGTCTATAATATTTCATGCACATTTATTCTTTTCGAGATGCTTGTATCTGGAGGAAACATTTTGTAGAAATATCATCTGTTTAAACGTTTCTTTCTGCTCTTTAATCATCAACACATCTGCTTCATTTCATCTGCTTTTTCTTCTCTATTTATTTTTCTAAAGATTTCAGAGCCATTTAATATATTGTAGCTAAATGCGACTAAAACAGGGTGTATTTCAAATGTTTGAATATTTGATTAAAACTCACTAGACTATTTTATTTCCTATCTATAACATTTTGTTCATATTTAAGCTTGTCGTGATAATCCCCTTTAGCAGGTTGTAGCATTACATATAATTACTCATTGTTTATTTTGATTCTATGCGCATCAGGTCAATCGAAGAAAAGTATCTTCAAATTCTGTCTCATTCAAGAAGTAAATTTCCAATAAAATTTCTAATTGTTTTAATATGTACAAAAACATTTATAACATATCATGGTTTGTAGTGATGATCTAGGTTTCTGTAAATTTGAAACGTTTAATTCCTTTCTGATTTGTAGATAAATTTTTATACGTTAAAATATAAATAGTTAGTGAAAACTAAATAGTTAGTGAATAAGTAGCATTCTGCGTTGTGTGGCAGGAAATGAAGATCCTTTACATCGACCTGTTGTTATGTCTAGTGTGTTGCAATCAAATATTCTGGTATTTTCTACACACACTAATATTTAGTCGTAGATTGGACACGATGAGTTTTCCTTGGTTACCTTGGTAGCAAGTGATAAAAGATATTATATCAGTCTGAAATCTTAGAGGGAGGAAGGAACAATCAAAAATCCACAGCAAGAAATAACTCAGTGGCTTACGCTGCACGCCATCCCCTACCACAAATGCTGAAAGTAAAAGTTTTTAATACGGAAGAGAGATGTTGACGAGGCAGAAAATGAAAATCGTTTTATTCGGTTGATATGATGTTATGTTTAAAGCGTTCCATCCAGATATTCAGGCTTTTGAAACACACACTATCATTTACAGGCTTATTAAACTTTGATAATGTTTGGAACGTTTCCATGTTTTTAAATGATAAAATAAATTAAATCACTCTAAATTCTATAGAAAAATTAACTGTAAGGAAGCAGATAGAATCAGATAACACAGATAGTATTTTTGTGTATTGCTTCTACCCGCGATGAGAGACTACAGAGGCATACATAAATATGAATTAAACATTCTAGACAGGACATAATGAAGTATACTTGAAAGTATCAGAAAGAGATTCTTTGAATATCAGATGGAAAATAATATTTAGATTATATAATTCTGGTTTATACCTGCAAAGCGCTAAATGTTTCAAATGCCTTTATGTAAATGTAAGAATTTTCAATAAGGAAGGTTGTAGTCGATTAGAAGCAGAAAATGAATATCCTTTCCCTCGATTGAGCGATAGCAATTGTTAAAACGGGAACGTTCACAAACTGAACGAATCTAATAATAAATGCGAGTAAAAATCATACTGTGTTGCAAATACTTGAAGAATTCTTGATAAGCATTAGGCTTAAAATCAGATCAATCGAAGAATATTATCTTCATTTTCTCCCTTCTTTTAATTTAAAAAATTCTTACTTTTCAGAATGTGTGAAAGCTGTTCTAAGATTTTATCTTTGTAGGTATAATCCAGGATACTGCAATTTAACACTTTCTTCCTATCTGGTATTCAGAGAAGTTCTTTTATATAATACATTAGATAACTTTTATCTTTGTCTATAATATTTAGTTTATATACAGTGTTTATTCTTTCAAAGGACACATATATCGCTTCATCAGCCAGCTGAAATGTCACTATTTTTTTTAGGGGGATGATGAAAAAGTTTGTTTGGAAAAAATTAGTTCAAAATATTGGAGATGAGGGGAAATATGACTGCGTTTCAGTTCACAGAACTAATGATTAGAAAAATGAATACAATGAAGAAATTTAAGAGCAAAAGATCTTTAATACAGAAAATGAAATGCACCCAAAGCCTACATAGATTAAATTGCAGTGCACCATAGCATTATACCTCCTTCCATATTACCACCCTTCTCTTGGACCACGTACTGCATACTATACACAACATTCTCAACGGCCAAAAGCAGCATATCACAACAAATGCTCAGCATAGCCCGTAATGTGTTGACCCTTAACGTCGTCAAAGTCCTGCACCATCACGATAGACCTTGGACAATAAGTGTACCCACAGGAAAACGTCGCATGAAGAGAGATCCGGGTAGAATGGACCTGGAGAATGTTGCGTACAGGATATAATGGGTGGTCCACGAGAAGGGTTTTGACATTGTGATATCTACAACACAGGCCCTCGGCGAGGAAATTATTTTATTGAATAAAGTGCTATAGTGTACTGAAATTTCATTTCTCTAACCCTTTGTGGTATTTTATTTGCTGTAATAAAACTGATTGCACTGAAATTTCTTCTTAGTTATTCATTTGTTTAATTCTAAATTCTGTAGACTGAAACAGAGCCACAATTCACCTTTTCGGCGACTTTTAGAACCAAATTTTACGAAGAAAGTTTTTCTACGTGACACCATTAGCCTTCCAATTAAATGTTATGGCATTCCATGAGATAGATCGAGCTACAGATGTCTTTGAGTAGAGTTAGATTTCTGAAAAATCACCCTGTACGGTGCGACTGTGTCTCGTAGAAAGCTGAAGCAATGCACAGAAAAACAATCTGTAACATCTGCTTCTGTCTGCTATTTTTCTCTATTTATTTTCTAAAGATTACTGAGAGACTTTACCTCTTTTATCACTTGAAAGCACGAATACCTTTCAAAACTGACCTTATCAAAGCTTAACAGGTAACTTAAAATCAGAGAACGTTGCAAAAAATGAATATCTGGCTGAAACGCTCTATACATATCGTCTGGTTAAGAAAATAGAACGATCTTTATCTTCTGTCTCTATCAACAACTCCCTTTCCAATTAAAATTTCTTACTTTTACGGGATGTATAAAGGCATTTGTATCATTTTACGCGTTGTAGGGATAATCAGGTTTTCTTCAATTGTTCGTTTACTACGTATCTGACATTGAGAGAAATTGTTTATACGTTAAAGTATACAAATGAATTTCCTGTCTACAAAATTTAATTGGTATTAATAAGTTTCGTGACAGTCTCTCGTAACGAGTAGAAGCAATGCTGAAAAACGATCTGTGTCATCTGCTTCTCTATTTTTTTCCTCCGTTTATTTTTTAAACCTTCTGAGTGAATCAATCTCTTGTAACTCTGACTAATACTGAAGCATTCCATACTGACCGTATCTAAGCTTAAAGCTTTAATAAAAATAAGGATGTTCAACAAACACTTAATTATTTGGTTCAAACGCATTGTAGGTAACATCAGGAAAAACAAAGAAAAGATTCTTCATTTTTTCCCATCGTCAACAATCCCTGTTCTATTAAAATTCTTTTATTCTTTTATAAATTCGTTTACAGAAAGTGTAAATGCTTTTGTAACAATTTACGATTTTTGGACATAAACCATTTTTTACATTTTTACGTTTAGTTACTTTCACTGTCAAATCGAATTTTTCTTTCTACGTTAAAGTATACCACTTTATTTCGTGTCCATGAAATTTCGATTACATTTATACCTGTCGTGGCAGTCACTCGTAGCAGATAGAAGAACGTTACAGAAGTGCCGTCTGTATCACTCTTTCTGTCTGTTTTTTTTCTTTATTATCTTTTTTAAGATTTCAGATTGATTTAATCTCTTTTAGCACTTAATAACACGGATTATTCCCAATACTGAAGGTATCCATTTAAAATTGGCACTAAAAATAAGGCTGCATTGCTAATGCTTGAATATTTGGCTAAACGCATCATACATAATGCGAGGTCAATTGAAGAAAGTCGTCTTCAATTTCTTCTTCCTTCACCAAATGTCTCTATTTCGTGTTTCTTGCTAAAATAGAAACGGTCCATGACTGACAGTATCTAAGCTTTAAACATTGCTTAAAATATGGGTGTTCTGCAAATGCTTCAATATTGCGTCGAAACGTATTAGACATAAAAACATGTAAATAAAAAAAACTATTCATCACTTCCTGTGTCCTTAAACTACCAAGTTCCTATTAAAAATTCTTCCATTTATAGAAAATTAACATTCTTTTGTAACAATTCACGCTTTGTAGAAATAATCCAGGCTTACCAAATTTTAATTTTTGATCCTTTTTGCTTTTCATCGACACTTTCTTTGTATGTTGAATAATACCACCTTATTTTAAGTCTACAATATTTCGATTACATTTATACATGTCGCGGTAGTCGCTTGTAGCGGGTGGAAGAGTTACACAGAAATAAAATCTGTTATCTCTTTGCATCCGCTTTTTTTTCTACTAGCTTTTTTTTAAATTTAAAGGAGATTAATCTCTTTTTGCACTTTTCACGGAAACTGTAAACAACTGATCGTATCCATTTTAAAATAAGGGCGTAAGAACTTTCTTAATAATGCTTGAATATTTGGCTAATCTCATTAAACATAACATAAAGTGTCGATGGAAGAAATTGATCATAATTTTCTCCTTCACTCACCAGCTAACACCCTTTTGAGAGTTTAAAAGTTTTCCTATTACGTTTAAAGGTTGAAATGTTTCCTATTTAGGGATCAAGAAGAAAAGTGGAGTTCCTTTATAGTATTTAATTTCATTTCATTTTCATTTCATCATTTAATTAATATCTTCGATATGCCTATTTAGATGATCAGATGAGATTATTCTTGTGTTAATTTTTATAAAAAAGTTATAAATAACCTGATTGATTTTAGTGAAATACTGAGCTTTGTACATTTTGCTATGCCTGATAGATATCTAAGCGCAAATGGTTTATATCAAAATGGCTTTGCGAAATTTAGTTATATCCATAAATTCTAGTTATACAAATTTTATAAAATATTAAATTGTTTTCTAAATAACTGGAAGTTTTTCCAACATATTTAAGTAGTTTTAAGAAGAAATGTTTGCTACTTAAACTCATGATATGTTTTTTTAATCTATTTTTATTCGCCTGCATTCAATTCCAAATTATTTTATGCATTTCTTAATGCTTCCATTTAATATTATATTTAATTTTGAAGTTTAAAACGACTTTTTTATTTCTCCATATTGTACTGAATTCTATTTTTAAATTCTGCATCGTTTCTTAATACTTTTATATGCGATTGTTTCTCGTAGTAAGCTGAAGCAATGCACAAAAAACCGTCTGTAGCATCTGCTTCTGTCTACTAGTTTTCTGTTTTCATTTTCTAAAGATTTCAGAGAGACTTTACCTCTTTTGTCAATTGGAAACACGAATACGTTACAAAAATTTCCTTATCAAAGCTTAACATTTCACTTAAAATCAGAGAACGTGTCAAAAACTTGAATATCTGGCTGAAACGCTTGATACATATCGTCTGGTTAAGCGAATGGAACGACTTTATTTTCTTCCTCTATCAACAACTCCATTTCCTATTAAAATTTCTTACTTTTAAGGGATGTATAAAGGCATTTGTATCATTTTACGCGTTGCAGGGATAATCAAGTTTTCTTCAATTGTTCGTTTACTTCGTATCTGACATTGAGAGAAATTGTTTATACTTTAAAGTATAAAAATGATTTTCCTGTCTACGAAATTTAATTAGTATTAAAAAATGTCGTGACAGTGTCTCGTTACGAGTAGAAGCAATGCTGAAAAAACCATCTGTGTCATCTGCTTCTCTATTTTTTTCTTCGTTTAGTTTTAAAACTTTTGAGATAAATCTCTTGTAGCTCTGGCTAATACTGAACCCTTCCATACTGATCGTATCTAAGCTTAAAATTTTACTATAAATAAGAATATTCTGCAAAAGTTTGATTATTTGGTTGAAACGCATTATAGATAACATGACGGGAAACAAAGAAAATATTATTCATTTTTTCCCATCGTCAACAACCCCTGTTCCTATTGAAAATTCTTACATTTACAGAAAATGTAAATGCTTTTCTATCAATTAACGATTGGTGGAAATAAACCTTTTTTTGAAATTTTACGTTTAGTTCCTTTCTCTGTCTCATCGAAATTTTCTTTCTACGTTAAAGTATACCACTTTATTTCATGTCTTTGATATTTCGAATAAATTTATACTTGTCGCGGTAGTCTCTTGTAGTAGGTAGAAGTACGTTAAAGAAATGCCGTCTGTCTCGACGTTCCTATCTGCTTCTTTACTCTATTTAATTTTTTAAGATTTCAGATTGATTTAATCTCTCTCAGCACTTAGTAAAACGGATTATTCCAATACTGAAGGTATCCATTTAAAATTGGCACTAAAAATAAGGCCGCATTGCTAATGCTTAAGAATTTGGCTAAGCGCATTATACATACAGTGCGGTCAATTGAAGAAGAGTGTCTTCATTTTCTAATTCCTTCACCAGCGGACTAAATTTCGTGTTTCTTGTTAAAATAGAAACGGTCCATGACTGACCGTATCTAAGCTTAAATCAAAAAGCTTCAATATTGCGTCGGGACGCATTAGACATGACAGAAGGTAAATCAAAAAAACTATTCTACACTTCCTTCGTCCATCAGCTACCAAGTTCCTATTAAAAATTCTTACATTTATAGAAAATTCAAATGCTTTTGTAACAATTCACGCTTTGTAGAAATAATCCAGGCTTTTCAAATTTTACTTTATGATAATTTCTTCTTTTAATCGACATTTTCTTAGTGTGTTGAATTATACCACTTTATTTTAAGTCTATAATATTTCGATTACATTTATACATGCCGTAGTAACCGCTTGTAGCGGGTCCAAGGGTTTCACAAAAATACCATCTGTTGTACTCTTTCGATCTGTTTTTCTCTCTTTGGTCTTTTTTAAATTTAAGGGTGATTTAATTTTTTTTAGCTCTTGGAAGCTCGGAAACTTTCAACTACTGATTGTACCCATTTTAAAATAAGGGCCTAAGAACTTTCTTGATAATGCTAGAATACTTGGCTTATCGCATCGCACATAACATGAAGTCAATGGAAGAAAATGATCCTCATTTTTCTCATTCATTCACCAGCTAACTCCCTTTTGCGTTAAAGTTTAAAAGGTTTCATATTACGTTTAAAGTTTGAAATGTTTCCTATTAAGGGATCAAGAAGACAAATGGAGTTAATTTATAGTATTTAATTTCATAAAATTTAATTAATATCTTCAACATGCCTAGATAGATGACCAGATGAGATCATTCTTGTGTTAATTTTTATAAAAAAGTTATAAATAACCTGATTGATTTTAGTGAAATACTGAGCTTTATACATTTTGCTATGCCTGATAGATATATAAGCATTAACGGTTAATTTCATAATTAGTTTTAGAAATTTAATTATGTGCATAAATTCTATTTTAAATAACTGAATGTTTTTCCAATATATTTAAGTAATTTTTAAGATGAAGTGTTTGCTACTATAAATTCATGATATGTTTGTTTTAATCTTTTTATATTCGCCTGCATTCAATTTCAAAGTATTTTATACATTTCTTAAAGATTCCTTTTCCTATTATATTTAATTTTAAGGTTTAAAACGATTTTTTTTTATTTTTCAATTTGAACATTAATCTATTTTTAAATTCGGCATCGTTTTTTAATGCTTTTATATGCGATAGTATCTCGTACCAAGATTAAGCAATACACATGAAAATCATCTATAACATCTTCTTATGTCTGCTATTTTACTGTATTCATTTTCTAAAGATTTCAGAGTGACTTTACCTCTTTTATCACTCGGAAACACGAAAACGGTAGAAAAATATCCTTATCAAAGCTGAACAGGTGACTTATCATCAGAGAACGCTGCAGAAACCTGAATATATGGCTGAAACGCTTTATACATATCATCTGGTTTAGAGAATAGAACGATCTTTATCTTCTTCCTCTATCCACAACCCCCTTTCCAATTAAAATTTCTTACTTTTACGGAATGTATAAAGGCATTTGTATCATTTTACGCGTTGTAGGAATAATCAAGTTTTCTTCAATTGTTCGTTTACTTCGTGTCTGACATTGAGATAAATTATTTATACATTAAAGTATACAAATCCTGTCTACAAAATTTAATTGGTATTAAAAAATGTCTTGACAGTCTCTCGTAACGAGTAGAAGTAATGCTTCAAAAAACAATCTGTGACATCTGCTTCTCTCTCTTTTTTCTCCATTTATTTTTTGAAACTTCTGAGTGATTCAATCTCTTGTAGCTCTGAGTAACACTGAACCATTCCATATTTAACTTATCTAAGCATTAAATTTAACTAAAAATAAGGGTGTGCTGCAAACGCTTGATTTGTTGGTTGAAACCTATTGTAGAAAACATCAGGAGGAACAAAGAAAAGATTCTTCACTTTTCCCATCGTCAACAATCCCTGTTCCTATTAAAAATTCTTATATTTACAGAAAGTGTAAATGATTTTTTAACAATTTAGTATTCGTGGAAATAAACCATTTTTCTTTTAATTTCACGTTTAGTTCCTTTCTCTGTCTCATCGAAGTTTTCTTTCTACGTTAAAGTATACCACTTTATTTCATGTCTATGACATTTCGATTACATTTATATCTGTCGTGGCAGTCACTTGTAGCAGGTAGAAGCACGTTACAGAAATGCCGTCTGTTTTGTTGTTTGTATATGCTTCTTTTCTCTATTTACTTTTTTAAGATTTTAGATTGGTTTAATCTCTTTTAGCACTTAGTAAAACGGATTATTCCCAATACTGAAGGTAGCCATTTAAAATTGGCACTCAAAATAAGGTCACAGTGCTAATGCTTGAATATTTCGCTAAACGCATTATACATAAAGTGAGGTTAATTGAAGAAGAGTGTCTTCATTTTCTAATCCCTTCACCAAATTACTCTATTTCATGTTTCTTGTTAAACTGGAAACGGTCCATGACTGACCGTATCTAAGTTTAAAACATTGCTGAAAGTATGGGTGTTTTCAAGATGCTTCAATATTGCGTTGAGACGTATTAGACATAACAACGGGTAAATAAAAAAAAACTATTCTTCTTTTCCTGCGTCCATCAACGATCAAATTCCTATGAAAAATTCTTTTATTTATAGAAAATGTAAATACTTTTGTAGCAATTCACGCCTTTTAGGAAATATTCAGGCTTTTTCTCAAATTTCACTTTTTGATCTTTTCTGCTTTTAAACGACATTTTCTTTTAATGTTGAATGATACCACTTTAATTTATGCCTATATTATTTCGATTACATTTATACATGTCGCGGCAATTGCTTGTGGCGGGTCGAAGGGTTTCACAGAAATACCATCTGTCATACCTTTCTATCTGCTTTTTTTCAATTTGCTTTTTTTATTTTTAAGGGTGATTTAATCTCTTTTAGCACTTTTCGCGGAAACTTTCAAGTACTGATCGTATCCATTTTATAATAAGGGAGTAAGAGCTTTCTTGAGAATGCTTGAATATTTGGCTAATTGCATTACACATAACATGAAGTCAATGGAAGGAAATAATATTCACTCTTTCCTTCATTCACCAGCTAACTCCCTTTTGCGTTAAAGTTTAAAAGGTTTCCTATTATTTTTACAGTTCAAAATGTTTCCTATTAAGGGATCAACAAGAAAAGTGGAGTTCCTTTATAGTATTTAATTTCATAACATTTAATTAATATCTTCGATATGCCTAGTAATATGATCCCTTTCAACTCCCTTTCCAATTATAACATCTTACTTTTACGGGATGTATAAAGGCATTTGTATCATTCTACGCGTTGCAGGGATAATCAAGTTTTCTTCAATGGTTCGTTTACTTCGCATCTGACACTGAGAGAAATTGTTTATACGTTTAAGTATAAAAATGTCATTCTTGTCTACAAAATTTAATTCGCATTATTAAATGTTGTGACAGTCTCTCGTAACGGGTAGAAGCAATGTTAAGAAAACAATCTGTGACATCTGCTTCTCTCTCTTTTCTCTCCATTTATTTTTTGAAACTTCTGAGTGATTCTTTGTCTTGTAGCTCTTAGTAATACTGAACCATTCCAGATTTAACATATATAAGCTTAAAATTTAACTAAAAATAAGGGCGTGCTGCAAACGTTTGATTAGTTGGTTGAAACGCATTGTAGATAACATCAGGAGAAACAAAGAAAAGATCCTTCATTTTTTCCCATCGTCAACAATCCCTGTTCCTATTAAAAATTCATACTTTTACAGAAAGTGTAAATGCTTTGGTAAGGATTTACAATTGGTAGAAATAAACCATTTTCCTTTTCATTTTACGTTTAGTTCCTTTCTCTGTCTCATCGAAATTTAGATTCTACGTTAAATTATTCCATTTTATTTCATGTCCATGATATTTGGATTATATTTATACAAGACGCGGTAGCCGCTTGTAGCAGGTAGAAGCACGTTTGAGAAAGGCTGTTACTGACAAAGCTTCTGTCTGCTTTTTTCTCTATTTATTTTTTTTAGTTTTCAGATTGATTTCATTTCTTAAAGCACTTATTAAAACGGATTATTCCCAATACTGAAGGTATCCATTTAAAATTGGCACTAAAATAAGGCCGCATTTCTAATGCTTGAATATTTGGCTAAACGCATCATACATAATGTGAGGTCAATTGAAGAAAGTCGTCTTCAATTTCTTCTTCCTTCACCAAATGTCTCTATTTCGTGTTTCTTGCTAAAATAGAAACGGTCCATGACTGACAGTATGTAAGCTTTAAACATTGCTTAAAATATGGGTGTTCTGCAAATGATTCAATATTGAGTAGAAACGTATTAGACATAACAACATGTAAATAAAAAAAACTATTCATCACTTCCTGTGTCCTTAAACAACCAAGTTCCTATTAAAAATTCTTCCATTTATAGAAAATTAACATTCTTTTGTAACAATTCAGGCTTTGTAGAAATAATCCAGGCTTACCAAATTTTAATTTTTGATCCTTTTTGCTTTTCATCGACACTTTCTTTGTATGTTGAATAATACCACCTTATTTTAAGTCAACAATATTTCGATTACATTTATACATGTCGCGGTAGTCGCTTGTAGCGGGTGGAAGAGTTACACAGAAATAAAATCTGTTATCTCTTTGCATCCGCTTTTTTTTCTACTAGCTTTTTTTTTTAAATTTAAAGGAGATTAATCTCTTTTTGCACTTTTCACGGAAACTGTCAACAACTGATCGTATCCATTTTAAAATAAGTGCGTAAGAAATTTCTTAATAATGCTTGAATATTTGGCTAATCTCATTACACATAACATAAAGTGTCGATGGAAGAAATTGATCATCATTTTTCTCCTTCACTCACCAGCAACTCACTTTTGAGAGTTTAAAATTTTTCCCATTACGTTTAAAGGCTGAAAAGTTTCCGATTAAGGGATCAAGAAGAAGAATGGAGTTCCTTTATAGTATTTAATTTCATAACATTTAATTAATATCTTCGATATGATTATTTAGATGATCAGATGAGATCATTCTTGTGTTAATATTTATAAAAAAGTTATAAATAACCTGATTGATTTTAGTGAAATACTGATCTTTGTACATTTTGCTATGCCTGATAGATATCTAAGCGCAAATGGTTTATTTCAAAATGACTTTGCGAAATTTAATTATGCACATAAATTCTAGTTATACAAATTTTATAAAATATTAAATTGTTTTCTAAATAACTGGATGTTTTTCCAACATATTTAAGTAGTTGTAAGAAGAATTGTTTGCTACTTTAAATTCATGATATGTTTGTTTTAACCTATTTATATTCGCCTGCATTCAATTTCAAAGTATATTATGCATTCCTTATGCT
This sequence comes from Araneus ventricosus, assembly GCA_013235015.1. Taxonomy (NCBI): domain Eukaryota; kingdom Metazoa; phylum Arthropoda; class Arachnida; order Araneae; family Araneidae; genus Araneus; species Araneus ventricosus. The sequence goes on from BGPR01011457.1 coordinate 28,756, forward strand.
TCCATTTCATATTATATTTAATTTTGAAGTTTAAAACGACTTTTTTATTTCTCCATATTGTACTGAATTCTGTTTTTAAATTCTGCATCGTTTCTTAATGGTTTTTTATGCGATAGTTTCTCGTAGCAAGCTGAAGCAATATACAAAAAATCGTCTGTAACATCAACTGCTTCTGCCTGCTATTTTTCTGTATCCATTTTCTGACGATTTCAGAGAGACTTTACCTCTTTTATCACTTGGAAACACGAATACGTTACAAAAATTTCTTTAGCAAAGCTTAACATGTGACTTAAAATCAGAGAACGTTGCAAAAACTTGAATATCTGGCTGAAACGCTTTACACATATCGTCTGGTTAAGCGAATAGAACGATCTTTTTCTTCTGCCTCTATCTACAACTCACTTTCCAATTAAAATTTCTTAATTTTACAGAATTTATAAAAGCATTTGTATTATTTTACGCGTTGTAGGGATAATCAAGTTTTCTTTAAATCTTCGTTTACTTCGTATCTGGCATTCAAGATGCTTCAATATTGCGTTGAGACGTATTAGACATAACAACAGGTAAATCAAAAAAACTATTCTTCTTTTCCTGCGTCCATCAACGACCAAATTCCTATGAAAAATTCTTTCATTTATAAAAAATGTAAATACTTTTGTAACAATTCACGCCTTTTAGGAAATATTCAGGCTGTTTCTCAAATTTCACTTTTTGATCTTTTCTGCTTTTAAACGACATTTTCTTTCAATGTTGAATGATACCACTTTAATTTATGTCTATATTATTTCGATTACATTTATACATGTCGCGGCAATTGCTTGTGGCGGGTCGAAGGGTTTCACAGAAATACCATCTGTCATACCTTTCTATCTGCTTTTTTTCTATTTGCTTTTTTTATTTTTAAGGGTGATTTAATCTCTTTTAGCACTTTTCGCGGAAACTTTCAACTACTGATCGTATCCATTTTATAATAAGGGCGTATGAGCTTTTTTGATAATGCTTGAATATTTGGCTAATCGCAATACACATAACATGAAGTCAATGGAAGAAAATAATATTCATTTTTCTTTCATTCACGAGCTAACTCCCGTTTGCGTTAAAGTTTAAAAGGTTTCCTCTTATGTTCACGGATTGAAATGTTTTCTATTAAGGGATCAACAAGAAAAATGGAGTTCCTTCCCAGCTAAAAAAAATCTGCAGAAAATCTGCAGAAAAAATCTGCAGAAAATCTGAAGGTATTTGGAACATGTTTTCTTCAGATTTTCTGCAGAAATAAAATGCAGAATATCTGAAGAAAACTATGTTAAATACCTTTAGATTTTCTGCAGAAAAAAAATATGTTCCAAATACCTGCAGATTTTTCCACAGTCAAGGTATATTATTATTAATTTCAATTATTATTAATTTAATTTATGAATAAACTTACTTAAACGATTTGGAATGCGACGAAACTTCAAGCTCTTGTCTGGGATTCGAACCCGCGATCCTATAAGCAGGCGCGCTACAGGCAGGTGCACTGACCACAAGACCACGTCGGCATACGCGAGGTGGGGATAAATTAATCTATTTAAGTTACAGCGTCACCATGGCTCTCGTGGCGCCATCTAGTGGTGTAAACATCAACCATGGTCAGAATATTTGTTTCAAAAGTCGTAGAGATGTTTAACAGATGAGATTAGTAATATTTTTGTTCAAAAATTTAGATTCTCAGTTTCAATAAATTCATTTTCACCTTCTATATTTCTGGGAAGCCTTCTCTCCATCCAAAGTGCGAAAGCTCCACTTTTCCTTTCTTTTTTGAGGAAAATAGCTAGTCAGAAAGACAGTTGGAAAACTAATTGCAAATTAATTCAATTATGGGGTAAAAGTTTAAAATGGTAAAACCTCAAATATTTATTTTAAAGATTAATTTAGAATTCATTTTTTCAGTGGCATATTTAAAAAATTTAGTCCTAAGACATTTTTCCATTGGGAAATTTTTTGAAACTCCTGTCTGCTGTAGAATTAAACAATAATGATAATTACATTCTAATTTTGTTTTATATCCATTGGAAAATAGAGCTGCAATATTAGAGAATATGGTGCAAAATATGTATTTAGAGAAATGCAGATATTATGAAAATGACGTTAAATCTTCAAAAAATCAACAGATATTGGTCAAGTTTCATGATTTTGTGAAAATATGCTAAATAACTGAAAATTGAATTAAAGACAAAATGCAAAGTCTTACAAAATCTACAGGATATTTAAAGAAAAAAATAAAAAGAATTTTTTTGCAGATTTTATGCAGATTAAATTGAAGAAAAAAATGCAGATATTTTGTTGTCTTACAAAATCTGCAGAATATTTAGAGAAAAAAATAAAAAGAATTTTTTTTGCAGATTTATGCAAATTAAATTGAAGAAACAAAATGCAGATATTTATTGTCTTATAAATCCACAGTATTTTAGAGAAAAAATATAATGAAATTTTTTTTTGTAGATTTTATGCAGAATTAAATTGAAGAAAAAAATCTGCATTTTCTTCAAATTTACAATTATGCATTTTTTATACATTAAATGTATTTCAAAAATCTGCAGAATATTTGAAAATGAAATAGAAAAATTTTCTGCAGATTTTCTGCAAATTAATTTGAAGAAAAAATGCAGATTTTTTTTGTCTTCAAAAAATCTGCAGAATATTTAGAGAAAAATATAATAAGAAATTTTTTTGCAGATTTTATGCAGATTAAATTGAAGAAAAAATCTGCATTTTTTCTTCAATTTAATTATGCATTTTTTATGCATTAATGTATTTTTTCCAAAAAAATCTGCAGAATATTTAGAGAAAAATGAAATAAGAAAATTTTCTGCAGATTTTCTGCAAATTAATTTGAAGAAAAAATGCAGATTTTTTCTGTCTTCAAAAAATCTGCAGAAATCTTTAAGAAATCTTCAAAAAAAGAAATTTTCTGCAGATTTTCTGCAGATTTTTTTTAGCTGGGTTTATAGTATTTAATTTCATAACATTTAATTAATATCTTCGATATGCCTCGTGAGATGACCAGATGACATCATTCTTGTGTTAATTTTTATAAAAAGTTATAAATAATATGATAGTGAAATAATGAGCTTTAACATTTTCCTATGCCTGATAGTTATTTAAGCGCAAATGATTTATTTCAAAATGAGTTTGCGAAATTTAAATATGCACATTATTTCTAGTTATACAAATTTTATAAAATATTAAATTGTTTTCAGATTAACTGGATGTTTTTCCAATACATGTAAGTAGTTTTAAGATGAAATGTTTGCAACTTTAATTTCATGATATGTTTGTTTTAACCTATTTATATACGCCTGCATTCAATTTCAATGTATTTTATGCATTTCTTAATGCTTCCATTTCATATTATATTTAATTTTGAAGTTTAAAACGACTTTTTTATTTCTTTATATTGTACTGAATTCAATTTTTAATTCTGCATCGTTTTTTAATGCTTGCTCATAGCAAGCTGAAGCAATGCACAAAAAACCGTCTGTAGCATCTGCTTCTGTCTACTAGTTTTCTGTTTTTATTTTCTAAAGATTTCAGTGTGACTTTACCTCTTTATCACTTGGAAACACGAATACGTTACAGAAATATCCTTATCTAAGCTTAACAGGTGAATTAAAATCAGAGAACGTTGCAAAAACTTGAATATATGGCTGAAACGCCTTATTCAAATCATCTTGTTAAGCGAATAGAGCGATCTTTACCTTCTGCCTCTATCAACAACTCCCTTTCCAATTTAAATTTCCTACTTTTACGGGATATATAAAGGCATTTGTATCATTTTACGCGTTGTAGGGATAATCAAGTTTTCTTCAACTGTTCGTTTACTTCGTATCTGACATTGAGAGAAATTATTTATACATTAATATATACAAATGACTTTCCTGTCTAAAAAATTTAATTAGTATTAAAAAATGTCGTGAAAGTCCCTCGTAACGAGTAGAAGCAATGCTGAAAAAACAATTTGTGACATCTGCTTCTCTCTCTTTTTTCTCCATTTATTTTTTGAAACTTCTGAGTAATTCAATCTCTTGTAGCTCTGAGTAATACTGAACCATTACAGATTTAACATATCTAAGCTTAAAACTTAACTAAAAAGAAGGGTGTGCTGCAAACTCTTGATTTGTTGGTTGAAACGCATTTTGGATACAAATAAGGAAAAACAAAGAAAATATTCTTCATTTTTTCCCACCGTCAACAATCCCTGTTCTTGTGTTAATTTTTATATAAAGTTATGAATAACCTGATTGATTTTAGTAAAATACTAATCTTTATACATTTTGCTGTGCCTGCTAGATCTCTAAACGTCATCGGTTAATTTCAAAATGAGTTTTAGAAATTTATTATATGCATAAATCCTAGTTATACAATTTTTTTAAATTTCTAAGAGGTTTTCTAAATAACTGAATGTGTTTCAAATATCTTTAATTATTTTTAAGATGAAGTGTTTGTTTCTATAAATTCATGATATGGTTGTTTTAACCTTTTTATATTCGCCTGCATTCAATTTCAAAGAATTTTACTCATTTCTTAATGTTCTTAAGAGGAATTTCACAGAAATACCATTTGTTTCTATGCTTTTGTCAACTTTTCTTCCCTATTAATTTTTAAACATCTCATAGCTATGTAATCTCTTGCAGCACTTGGTAACAAGGAACAGTCGAAAGCTGACTGCATGTCAGATCATATGGGACTCACGGTATATGGGTAACATGGAGCAGCCCAAAGCTGACTGCATGCCAGATCATATGGGAATCGCGGTATATGGGTAACACGGA
>BGPR01011457.1:33576-48533 GCA_013235015.1 Araneus ventricosus
TCATATGGGAATCGCGGTATATGGGTAACACGGAGCAGTCCAAAGCTGACTGCATGCCATATAATATGGGACTGAAAAAAGGGCGTGTTCAAAAGCTTGAGAATTCAGAAGAAACTCTTTAGATATAATATCAAGTCAATCGAAGAAAGGATCTTCATTTTCTGCCTCCATAAAAATCTCCCTTTCGTATTAAGATATCCGACTATGTTAAGATATTTTTTTTTGAAAAATAACTTATATATATTTTTAATGTTATTTTTCAATTGCATATGTTTTAAAACTATGAAAATATTGTAAAATTAGGCTTTAAAAATAATATTTTTTTAAAAAAAAAACTGAGAAATTTGAAGAAAAATGACTAAAAAAAAATTGGCCTTACACTAACCGCCATAGACAAAATCATATTCAAAATATACATAAATCCTTGTAGGAGAACATTTTTATGACAATTATCTGTGTTATGCTCTAAAATATTTCTTGTACTTCAAAATAGTTTTGAGATATAGCTAAATATATTTACTAAACTGGTTATTTTTCATAAAAAATGTTTTCCGTTTATATCTAAGCACTTAAAAATAATACTTGATTTTAAAATTGACCTTAGTTTTTAGAGGAAAACATCAAGAATATTACAAAAAACAATCTCAGAAAATTTCATATCAATACTTGAATAACTTTTTGAGAAATCATTGTTACGGTCGGCAGTTTTCATCAAAAATATCATTTCTCAGAAAACACATTTAAAGTTTTCATGCAACATAAAATAATGCTTACAGTTCGGTAATAAAACAGCTGTAACTCCATTTGTAATTCACGTAGAGTAAAAAGAGAGACAGTTTTAGAAAGCTGATTAAACCGGCTACAAAATTAAGTCATAAATTTCTTTTTGATAATTTCATCAAAAACGACGATTTTAAACCAGTCGGATACCTTAAAAATTCTTATCTTCACAAAATCTGTAAATGCTTTAGAAACATTTCAAGCTTTGTAGGCCAAATCCAGGTTTCATTAATTTTACATTTACTTCACGTCTGGTATTGAAAGACACATTTTTTATACACTAAAATATACTACTTTATTTCCCGCCTGGAATATTTCAATTGTTACAGTCATGGAAAGTCGCTTCCCAGCAATACAGGTCTTATGGTTGGGAAGAGGGTTTTACAAGGCGAAGCATGGAGTGACCTCAGCGACTCTCGTGGCACGCATGACCTTGGCGACAAACTTGGCGACCATTTTGGCGACTTGGCGACAAATTTGGCGACCTTGGCGACAAATAGATTATTCTCGAAAATGCAATCCTTTTCTCGATATTTCTATTAGGAGCCGAGATCTAGGATTTTCATGAAAATTCTATGTGACGTCACGGCCTAACGGAGAGAGTATATAAGACCGCGTTTGGATCACGGTGGTTGTTGTTCGACTAGGATCGCCTTGGAGCGCGAACGTCTCTTCAGTTCTATCCGCTGTGCGAGCCAGTAAGCTGTTAGACGCCGAGCGGTAGGAGTGTTGATCCATTGTGAAAGTCTTCGGAGTTCTATCCGCTGTGAGAGCTAATCAGCTGGTGAGCTGAGCTGTTATTGTCGTGACTAGTTATTGGCTGACTGTTTGTGCTGTTAGATATTTGCTGACTGAACTATTATTACCTGTGAATTGTTGTCTATTTACATTGGTAATCTGTGCAAGGACTATCGTTTCCTGTACCTGTGTTACGTGCTTTCCTGCATATTTTGTAAATAAATCTTCATTCTCCATTACCCTGCGTGTTGGACTGTTTATACCATACACCACAGAGAGACCTTTTTGCAACAAATGATATTTATGCACGTCGCGATAGGCTTCCGTAACTGGTAGACGCAGTACACAGCAATCGCAACTGTGTGCGTTGGGTCTATCAGTTCTTTTGATATTAATTTTTTTATAGATTTATGAGTGATAGAATCTCTTGCCCCACAGAGTTTTAGGCCTGAAAATGGGACGGAGGAGAAAGAAGCAACCCCGAAGAAGGGCAGTAGTGGCCAAAAAGCCCCTGAAGCAGGAACAAAAATCGAAATCAATTGATTTACAAAAATCACTCTGAAACACGGGTGGTAGTTGAATACAACTGCTCAGCTGGCCGTTGGACAGACTATCCAACAAAAACAAATTTTTTAAAAATAAAATAAATAACAGTTAAAAATGCATAAATACACAAATGAAACCAATGAAATCAATAATTACAATTGTTCATCCATGGAACCAGAGAGAAAACATCAAGAAACATTACAAACTGCACCCAGTTCCAGTGGCCAAAACACATCATATATACAATAGGGAGTGCCAAAAAAGTCGAAGTTTCTTAGATCTTTTTGCGAAGGTGCGGAACAGTTGCGAACTCCCATCATTAAAAAGTGTGCAAAATCTTAAAACTCTCAATTGATATCTACTGTCGCCTCAATGGGTAGAAAATTGTGAAAATTGGACTAAAATTGGTTAAAATTCAAAAATTAATAAAAAATCTCAGATTTTGTTGATAGGTTTGTGGTAGTGCTTAAAAGTGACTATTTATTAACAACGACATCTTTACAAACTTTTAGAACTATAGGTTAATATCTTCTGCCGCTTCAACGGCGCTGAATTTTGGAAGTTTAAGGAGAATTTTTAAATAAATACACGTTTTACTTATATCATTATAATGCGAATAGGAACTTTATTCACCCTTTACAAAAACACTACTTTTTGTAATCTTTTTTGGACTCAAAATGTGACATTTGCTTTCTGGATTCTAGTGTAGCTCTGATAAACCCATCCCTATTCTGCGGTTCAACTCTTTTTCTGGAGGCTTCAGTGACGAGTTTCAAAATTCTCTCAACTGCTTGCGTGTGTGAAGGAAATTTAATAAAGTCCCTGTCGTCCATTGGCACATCGTCCTGTATCATCCTCAGAAGTTCTTGAGAACTGATATGTCTGAGAACTGTAGCCGGTGTGACATTACAAGCTTGTCTGTCAATGAGATCTCCGTAGTCTGTAGCTCTAAAATTAACAACTGGAATAATGAATCAACGAGCACAATTACCATCTGGATCCATTTCCATTGCCTTGATAATTCGCCGAGCTCAAGGGATCTAATATGGCATCTCTCATCAGTTAACATAGCCAAAAGCATGTTTTCTGGAGCCCAAATTTAGCGTTTATAGAAATAACTGGTTCAATTATATCACAATACTTCTTTGTCAAGTATCGAGATAAGCAGATGAAATGCCACAAGTATCTAGCGCCATCCTTTATGGAATGATGGACCTTAATTCGGAACCATCAGGGTGCGTAAACTCTCAGAATGAATACAACCAAAGTTAGCAACTCATTTGATGGGTTTGATGTTGATATATAAAGCCTGAATATTCGATTTGCAGTTCTTAGCCAGCGGGCCAAATTCAACGAGCCCGGTTGACGCTTCTCTAGATCTGAAGAACCAACTCCAGAGCTGTGCAAATGTCTGATAAGTATTTCTAAATACAACTTAGGTTGGTGGGATCAATGCATGGCAATTACATTCAATACTATTAAAATCAAAAGTTTCTCGCATCCTTTCAGGTTTCGTCCAATGTCTCCGGTGTAAGACGAGGGACCAGAAGACTTACGCTCAAATAGATGTCGTAATGGAAACTCGTTGAAATGAAGTAAGCAGATAATCCATTGGATCTCAATTAAAGCCTGCGAATTGCAAAATTAAACACGCCACTGCGCCGTCATATCCCTGAAAAATAAGGTTGCTAAAATAATCCAATAGTGCATTGGTTACATATTCATAAATGATGAAATTGGTCCAGAAGGAAATTGTGTTCGTAGATTCGTTATTCCAGCTGTTAACTTTCGGGCTACAGACTACGTAGATCTCATTCATTGACTGTCAAGCTTGTGATTTCACACCGCCTACAGTTCTCAGGCATATCAGTTCTCATGAACTTGTGAAGATGTTACAGGACGATGTGCCAATGGACGACAAGGGACTTGATTAAATTTCCTTCACACACGCAAGTAGTTGAGCGAATTGTTGAACTCTTCAGTGAAGCCTCCAGAAAAAGAGTTGGAGAGCAAAACAGGGATGGATTTATCAGAGCTACACTAGAATCCAGAAAACAAATGTCACAATTTGAGTTTACATTGAAAAAGCGCAACTGCGATGAAAAAAAATCAACATTTTCTTACAATTAACTACGCATAATTTTTCTTATAATTGGAAAAAAGAAACAAAAAACTATTGTTTCATGATATATTTAACACTACACGATTACTCTTTTTGTCTGTGAAACCTTTCTTCTCTTTGACTCTCCTCCGAACACGCTTTCGCTTACCATATTCTTTTTCGCGTCTGAGAATCGAACAGTAATCAGCTAGCATGTTGACGTCCCATCTTCCTCGGTATCGTCTCTCGATATCACGGACATCCTGGTAAAATCTTTCACCCTGCTCTTCACGATATGGAAGTGTAGGAAATGAACTTTTAAGCTCATCCTGCATCCTTGAGCTTCATACGCTGTCAAAATGCGTTGTACAATAGTTTGTAGAGAGGGTCTTTAGCATTCTCCAAAAACCTATGTAGTACATCCTTAAGTGTCGCACGCTTCTTTTTCTTTGTTCCCCATTGTTTCTGAAAAGAGGGAATCGGATAACAGATTTCGTATATCGGGGCCATGAAAAACTCCTTCTCTCAAATTGACTTCTGACAGTTTTGGGAACTTGGAACACAGATATCTGAAGCGTTCCCCATGTTTAGGCAGTGATTCAATAAACTGCTTCATAAGCCCTAATTTTATGTGAAGAGGTGGTGATAAAGCCTTTTCAGGTGGAACCACGGTTGTATTTATGACATTTTTTCGCCGGGTGTTAAGGCACCTAGAAGTGACCAGTCAGTTTTGGACGAATGGAGGTCTCTGGGTCGACTGTCCCACAAGCATAGGAAGCAGGGATATTTTGTGTAACCTGCCTGCTGACCCAACTGCATGGTTATCATTTTGAAGTCTCCACAAACCATCCAATGATATTCTTGGTAGTTGATTTTCTCAAGAATCATATACAAATCATTATAGTTTTCTTCCAAATGCACCGAGCGTCCTAAAGGAAACGATGCGAATGAATTACCATTATGCAGCAAGACTGCTTTGAGGCTTGTTTTAGACGAATCTATGAATATACGACACTCAGATGAATCATATTCTGTGCAAAGCACTTCTTTAGCCCTTGAACATCATTACAAAATACGAGATTTCCCTCTTTGAAGCAAAACTGAGTGATTTCTTTCTCTCGGTGCTTGTACCAGGACAATGAAGTTCCAGGTGTCAGCAGATTTTTATTTTTCAGTCTTGAGCCTAGCAATTCAACTCCATCTTTAGAAAGGCCTAAACCCCTAACAAGACCATTAAGCTCCCTCTGAGAAAATGGTTGGGGTCCCTCATCAACAGAAAAATCTGAGCTAGATTCGTCTTGGTGATGTAACGTGTGTCCATCCTCAGAATCACTCCGGATATCATCCACACTTGAAGGTGGGTTTTATTCTTGGAAATATGAAGTTAATATATAGAATCATTCTTGGATATGGGTTTTTGACTAAAGGTTATGGAACCAGATTTCTGGTTAAAAAAAAAGAGAAATTTTACGCTTAATTAAACTAAAAACATGAATTTTGCAAGAAAACCTGACGTGATGGATTTTTTTAAACATTTTTCCCGGTTTCAGTGAGTAAAAATCTATAAGAAACAGTCAAAAATTCCTATGCAGTTTTTTGGTTGCAGACCTGTGTAATCTGAGTGCTTGCAGTGAAATATTCAGCTCTATACATCTTGCTGTGCCTGCGATATCTCTAAGTGTCAACGGTCTATTTCAAAAAGGTTTGCGAAATTTAATTATGTGCATAAATTCTAATTGTTTAAATTTTATAATACATTTAACAGGTTTCTAGGAGAACTACATATTTTTGTTATGCCCTTGAGAATTTTTAACATAAAGCGTGTGCTAATTTTAAATTCATGATGTGTTTGTTTTAACCTTCTGGTATTCGACTGTATACGATTCTGAAGCACTTTATGCATTTTTTAACGTTTGCATAATCTAATGTATTATGTTTTTATATTTAACATCGTTTATAAAAGCATTTATATTCATCTGCAATAAATTATTAAATTTTTTATGAGTTTTCATTATGGTTTATAGGTTTCTATAAATTTTACTTTCAATGTTTTTTTTTAATTCTTTGATTATAGACAGAAAACATTAAATTTTCTAATACGATTTCCAACGCCTTAAAGGTTTGATTCTTACAGCTTGTGCTGTTTCTGTGCTTTATGTTCTTTTCGTCATTCACTGTGCAATTCGAATTTTATATTTAGTGTGCATTAAAAAACATTCTTACTTAACAGAATTTGTGAATACATTTGTAGATTAACTGGTTTTTGTTTTTCTGCAACGTTTACTTCCATTCTAAATATTTGGTTTAAACGCAATCGACAAAAAATCATATCAATCAAAGCAAAAGATAATTTTTTCTCCTTCCATAAACAACTCCCTTTCCTATTAAAAATTTCTTCTCTTACAGAATATGTAAAGGCATTTGTAACATTTTACGCTTCCAGGTTGCAGTAATATTACTACGTATACTTCTTATCAGATTTAAACGAAATTTTCATTACGTGTTAAAATATATCACTTTATTTCCTATCTATAACATTTCGTTTATATTTCTGCATGTTTCGATGGACGTTCATAGGAGGTAGAAGAATATCATAGAAATAGCATCTGTTGCAGTTCATCTATCTGTTTTTTGTCTCTATTCAGTTCTTACAAATTTCAAAGCTACGTTGATAGAAAACCTTTCACCCTTTAAACGTAATAGGAAACCTTTAAAACTTTAACTCGAAAGGGAGTTAGCTGGTGAAGGAAGGAGACAAATGGGGATCATTTTCCTCGATTGACCTCATGTTATGTATAATGCGTTTAGCCAAATATTCCAGTATTAGCAACACGCCTTTGTTTTCACAGCATTTTTAAAATGGATATGGTCAGTATTGGAATATGATCTAGCATGTATAAACCTTAGTATTTCACTAAATCAATCAGGTTATTTATAACTTTTGATAAAAATTAACACAAGAATGATCTCATCTGGTCATCTAACTAGCCATGTCAAAGATATTAATTAAATGCGATGAAATTATTTACTATGAATAAACTCCATTTTTCTTGTTAATCGCTTAATAAGAAGCATTTCACCCTTTAAACGTAATAGAAAACCTTTAAAACTTTAACACGAAAAAGAGTTAGCTGGAGAAGGAGGGAGAAAATGAAGACACTTTTCTTCAATTGGCCTCATTTTATGTAAAATGCGTTTAGCCACATATTCAAGCATTAGCACTGCGGCCTTGTTTTCAGTGCAATTTTAAAATGGATACGTCAAACATTGAGAATATCCATGTTATTAAGTTCTAAAAGCGATTAAATCACTCTGAAAACTATAAAAATGAAATACAGAAAAAAACCAAACACACGCATGAGACAGATGGTATTTCTGTTAATTGATTCTATCTGCTACAAGCGGTTACCGTGACAGGTATAAATGTAATCAAAATATTATAGACATAAAATAAAGTGGTATACTATAACGCACAAAGAAAATTTCAAAGAAAAAATGAATTAACTAAATGTAAAATTTATAAAGCCTAGGGTATTTCTACAAAACTTAAATTGTTGCAAAAGCCTTTAAAAATTCTGTAAATGTAAGAAATTTTAATATGAACGGGGGTATTGATGGAGGCAGAAAATGAAGAATGTTTGATATGATTTACCTCTTGTTATGTCCAATACGTTTTTTGAACTTATGATTGAGAAAGTATTGTTGATTTAGTAAGAAAATAAAAAATACTTTTCTTCGATTGATCTGATGTTATGTCTAAATCAATTCAGCAAAACATAGCTTTAGAATAGTATTTTAAGATGGATATGATCAGATTGGGACCATTTACGTGTTTCCAAGAGCTAAAAAATGTTAAATCACTCTAAAATCTTTAAAAAAATAAATTGAGGGAAAAAAGTAAGAAAAAGATGGTATATTTTTTTTTAATTCTTCTACACGCTACGAGAGATTTTCGTGACATGCTTTAATTCAAATTAGATTTTATAGAAAGGAAAAACAATGGTATACTTCAAATTATAAATAATTTCCCTCAATGTTAGATACGAAGTAAACGAAAAATTACAGAAAACTGAATTGTTCCTAAAGAGTAAAATGACACCAATACCTTTATACCTTCGGCAAAAGCAAAAATTTAGAATGGGAAAGGAAGTTGTTGATGGAGTCAGAAAGTGATGATCCTTTTCTTCCATTAATCTGATATTATGTCTTATGTGTTTCAAACAAATATTCAAGCATTTTCAAATCATTTTATTATTTATTCCCAGTTTAAGCTTCAATACGGTCAGTTTTTGAACATTTTTGGGTAACAAGAGATTTAATATCGCTAAAATCTTTAAAAAATATATAGCAAAAAGTCGATAGATACAGATTCCACAGGTGTTCTTTTTGTTAAATCTACCATATGCTGCGATCTACTCTCAAGGTATTAATAAATATAAACGAAAAAACATCCATAGTAAGGCCGTTACTGACGAAGCTTGTATCTGCTTTTATCTCTATTTACTTTTTTAAGATTTCAGATTGATTTAATCTCTTTTACCACTTATTCAAACGGATTATTCCCAATACTTAAGGTATCCATTTAAAATTGGCACTAAAATAAGGCCGTATTGCTAATGCTTGAATATTTGGATAAACGCATTATACATAATGTGAGGTCAATTGAAGAAAAGCGCCTTCATTTTCTCCTTCCTTCACCAGCTGACTCCATTTCGTGCTTCTTGTTAAAATAGAAACGGTCCGCGACTGACCGTATCTAAGCTTTAAACATTGCTTAAAATATGGGTGTTCTGAAAATGCTTTAATATTCCGTCCTGACGTGCTAGACATAACAACAGGTAAATCAAAAAAACTATTCTTCACTTCCTGCGTCCAACAACTACCAAGTTCCTATTAAAAATTCTTACATTTATAGAAAATTCACATTCTTTTGTAACAATTCACGCTTTGTAGAAATAATCCAGGGTTTCCAAATTTTACTTTTTGATCCTTTCTGCTTTTCATGGACACTTTCTTTGTATGTTGAATAATACCACCTTATTTTAAGTCTATAATATTTCGATTAAATTTATACATGTCGTGGTAGTCGCTTGTAGCGGGTGGAAGAGTTACACAGAAATACCATCTGTTAGCTCTTTGCAACTGCTTTTTTTCTACTAGCTTTTTTAAAAATTTAAGGGAGATTAATCTCTTTTAGCACTTTTCACGGAAACTGTCAACTACTGATTGAACATTTATTAGACATCAATTATTTTTATGCCATTTTAAAGAGCTGTAAATATTATCCTTTTAATGATATTAATTCCATTGCGATGAAGTGTGTTCTCTGATTGTTATAAAGGTTTAAAAAATACTAGGGGGTTACACCCCCTACACGCTCCGCTCGTCAACCCCCAAGAATAACGTTATGATTCTTTTGGAATCACTACGTGATTCCAGCTTGCTTCGCTCGCTCGCCGTACACTTATGACTGTCTGCTAGTAATAGGAAATTATAATTACATTAATTAGTAGAATTTAAATTATTTGAAATAGCATAAACTTCTAAAAAATTTTCAGCAATTACTGATAAACTAAATCATAAAATTTCTAAAATATATAATATATATAATATATATAAAATATATAAAATATATAAATAAATATCTATTATATATATATGTGTGTGTGTGTGTGTGTGTGTAAATGTTTCAAAGAAATTTGAAAGCTAAAATATATAATTATTAAATGTTTACAAATATAAATTATTTACATAAATCAGAAATCAGTCATTTAAAATTTCTTGGTACACAAAATTCAATATTTCTTCAAGTTTCATTAGCACTAACTTTATTCCAACGAACTTCTGAATTTCCACTCTTCTCAATGAATTGCTGCTGAAAAAAGCTTCGGTACTTGTATACACACTCACTGTAATAATTATTTAGACAATAAAGTTAAAACTTTTACCTCTGGGTAGTTATTTATACGTTAAAACCTCAGAAAGTTTGAGTTACGAAAGATTATTTAACCCATTGCACAAATATTTAGCTTAGAGAGCACAGTTTAACGTGATAAATGGCTTTAAACATGTTCAGATTCACAATTCAAAATTATAAATTATAATAAATATTTACTTTCTCCTTTTTAAAATTAATAAAATAGCCTTTTTCCGAAATTTTTAAAAAATTCTGGCTTTTTACATCACAATTTTAAACATGCTCTTTTTCCACTGATATGTTGATCAAAAATCGTTCTCTGATTTTAAGTCACCTGTTCAGTTTGATAAGAACATTTTTGTATCGTTTTCGTGTTTCGAAGTGATAAAAGAGGAAAAGTCACTCTGCAAACTTTAGAAAATGAATAGAGAAAAATAGCAGACATAAGAATATGTTACAGATGGTTTTCATGTGCATTGCTTAATCATGGTACGAGATACAATCGCATATAAAAGCATTAAAAAACGATGAAGAATTTAAAAATAGATTACTGTGCAATATAGAAAAATAAAAAAATTCGTTTTAAACTTCAAAATTAAATATAATAGGAAATGGAAACTTTAAGAAATGTCTAAAATACTTTTAAATTGAACGCAGGCGAATCTAAAGAGGTGAAAACAACATCTATATCATGATCTTTTCTTTCGGTCCCATATTATCTGGAATGCAGTCACCTTTGGACAGTTCCCTGTTAGCAAGTGCTACAAGAGATTACATAGCTATGAGATGTTCAAAAAATAAATAGGGAAGAAAAGCTGACAGAAGCATAGAAACAGATGGTATTTCTTGAAATTCCTAAAGAAATTTTTGCAACGTATTCGTGTTTCCGAGTGATAAAAGAGATGAAGTCTCTCTGAAATCTTCAGAAAATGGATAGAGAAAAATAGCAGGCAGAAGCAGATGTTACAGACGATATTTTGTGCATTGCTTAATCTTGCTATGAGACACTATCGCGCATAAAAGCATGAAGAAACGATGCAGAATTTAAAAATAGAATTTAGTACAATTTGGAGAAATAAAAAAGCTGTTTTAAACTTGAAAATTAAATATAATAGAAAATTCAATCAATTAGAAATGCATAAAATACTTTGAAATTGAATGCAACCGAATATAAATAGGTTAAAACAAACATATCATGAAATTTAAGTAGCAAACATTTCATCTTAAAACTACTTAAATATGTTGGAAAAACATCCAGTTATTTACAAAACAATTTAATATTTTATAAAATTTGTATAACTAGAATTTATGGGCATAACTATATTTCGCAAAGCCATTTTGATATAAACCATTTGCGCTTAGATATCTATCAGGCATAGCAAAATGTACAAAGCTCAGTATTTCACTAAAATCAATCAGGTTATTTATAACTTTTTTATAAAAATTAACACAAGAATGATCTCATCTGATCATCTAAATAGGCATATCGAAGATATTAATTAAATGTTATGAAATTAAATACTATAAAGGAAAACATTGTTCTTCTTGATCCCTTAATAGGAAACATTTCAGCCTTTAAACGTAATAGGAAAACTTTTAAACTCTCAAAAGGGAGTTAGCTGGTGAGTGAAGGAGAAAAATGGTGATCAATTTCTTCCATTGACACTTTATGTTATTTGTAATGAGATTAGCCAAGTATTCAAGCATTATAAAGAAAGTTCTTACGCCCTTATTTTAAAATTGATACGATCAGTTGTTGACAGTTTCCGTGAAAAGTGATAAAAGAAATTACTCTCCCTTAAATTTTAAAAAAAGCTAGTAGAAAAAAAGCAGATGCAAAGAGCTAACGGATGGTATATCTGTGTAACTCTTCCACCCTCTACAAGCGATTACCGCGACATGTATAAATGTAATAGCAATATTATAGACTTAAAATAAGGTGGTATTATTCAACATACAAAGAAAGTGTCGATGAAAAGTAGAAAGGATCAAAAAGTAAAATTTGGAAAGCCTGGATTATTTTACAAAGCGTGAATTGTTACAAAAGAATGTTAATTTTCTATAAATGGAAGAATTTGTAATAGGAACTTCGTAGTTAAAGGACGCAGGAAGTGAAGAATAGTTTTTTTTATTTACTTGTTTTTATGTCTAATACGTCTCGGCGCAATATTGAAGCATTTGCAGAACACTCATATTTTAAGCAATGTTTTAAACTTAGATACGGTCAGTCATGGACTGTTTCTAAGTTTAATCTCAAATGAATTAATTATTGATCTGTCAAAATCCAGTTAATATATCGCTCACAATCGATGCGTGCGGGCGCATCGGTCGCTGTGACGTCATCAAAATTCTTCGTGATTTTCACCAACTTTGGAACTCGACTGTGACTAAACCGTAATTCCAAATTCTAAAATTATTTTTGCAATCTTCAATGTCAACCTTTCGCTGTTAAATGAAACTAAAAGTCTCTATGAGGAGCTACAATCGTTTAAAAATATCACTAAAATCGCCATAATTTTTTCCTTTCTCGACACACCATTAGACCACTATGAAGAGACGTAAGTCTAAGCCAAAATACAAGATATGAAAGAGTTTCTCCTGTTGCCGTAGCATTGATAGTGAGGGGGAAATGGATTACGAAGGACTACGAGATTCTTGCCAGGTGGTTCAAACTAAGGAGGTGTTTCACTGCTGGTCCAAAGGGTCAGTTGGTTAACGAAAATCTAAGAAAGACGCTTCTGCGAAAAACACTTTTATTAAATTGAAAGTGTTATAAGTACTTGGACTTGAAAATATATTTATGTCGAGAAATGTCGGGGATATCATCTGGTATATGTTATAAAGGTAAAATTTTTATTTTATAAATTGATTATTTAGTTTTAGTAATTGAAAGTTTAGTTTTAGTTTTTTTTAAATTAATTTAGTTAGAACTTCCTGTAATTCCAATAATTTAAATTCACTTTTAGTAATTAATGTATTTATATTTTCCTATTACTAGCAGGCACACACGACTGTACAGCGAGCGAGCACAGCCAGCTGGAATCAAGTAGTTATTCCAAAAGAATCACAATGTGATTCTTGGAGGTTGACGAGCGGAGCGTGTAGGGGGTGTAATCCCCTATTAGTATTTAATTTCATAACATTTAATTAATATCTTTGACATGACTAGTTAGCTGAACAGATGAGATCATTCTTGTTTTAATTTTTTTTAAAGTTTTAAATAACCTGATTGATTTCATTGAAATACTAAGCTTTATACATTTTGCTGTGCCTGATAGATATATAAGCGTCAGCGGTTAATTTCAAAATGAGTTTTCGAAATTTAATTATGCGCAGAAATTCTAGTTATACTAATTTTATAAAATATTAAATTGTTTTCTAAATAAGTGGATGTTTTTCCAATATATTTAAGTAGTTTTAAGTTGAAATGTTTGCTACTTAAATTTCATGATATGTTTGTTTTACCCTATTTATATTCGCCTGCATTCAATTTCAAAGTATTTTATGCATTTCTAATTGATTCAATTTCCTATTATATCTAATTTTCAAGTTTAAAACGGCTTTTTTATTTCTCCAAATTGTACTGAATTCTATTTTTAAATTCTACATCGTTTCTTAATGCTTTTATATGCGATAGTGTCTCTTAGCAAGATTAAGCAATGCACAAAAAATCGTCTGTAACATCTGCTTCTGCCTGCTATTTTTCTGTATCCATTTTCTGAAGATTTCAGAGAGACTTTACCTTTTTAATCACTTGGAAACACGAATACGTTACATAAATTTCCTTATCAAAGCTGAACAGGTGACTTAAAATCAGAGAACGTTGCAAAAACTTGAATATCTGGCTGAAACGCTTTATACATATCGTCTGGTTAAGCGAATGGAACGATCTTTATTTTCTTCCTCTATCAACAACTCCCTTTCCAATTAAAATTTCTTACTTTTACGGAATGTATAAAGGCATTTGTATCATTTTACGTTTCAGGGATAATCAAGTTTTCTTCAATTGTTCGTTTACTTCGTATCTGACATTGAGAGAAATTGTGTATACGTTTAAGTATAAAAATGTCATTCTTGTCTACAAAATTTAATTCGTATTATTAAATGTCGTGACAATCTTTCGTAACGGGTAGAAACAATGCTAAAAAACAATCTGTGTCATCTGCTTCTCTCTCTTTTGTCTCCATTTATTTTTAAACTTTCTGAGTGATTCAATATCTTGTAGCTCCCAGAAATACTGAACCATTCTAGATTTAGCATATCTAAGCTTAAAATTTGACTAAAATTAAGGGTGTGCTGCAAAAGCTTGATTAGTTGGTTGAAAAGCATTGTAGATATCATCAGGAAAAACAAAGAAAAGATTCTTCATTTTTTCCCAACGTCAACTATCCCTGCTCCTATTAAAAATTCTTACATTTACAGAAAGTGAAAATGCTTTTGTAACAATTTACGCTTTCCAGAAATAATCCAGTTTTGTTTAATTTTACTTTTAGGTCCTTTCTGTTTCTCATCTAAATTTTCGTTTTACGTTAAATTATACCACTTTAATTCATGTCTATGAGATTTCGATTACTTTTATACCACTCGTGGTAGTCTCTTATAGCAGGTAGAAGCAGTTCACAGAGATGCCATCTGTCTCACTATTTCTGTCTGCATTTTATCTCTATTTAGTCTTTTTAGATTTCAGAGTGATCCAATCTCTTTTAGCAGTTAATAACACGGATTATTCCCAATACTGATCGTATCCATTTTAATATTGCTCTAAAGTAAGGCTGCACAGCTAATGCTTGAATATTTGTTTAAACGCATTATACATAACGTGAGGACAATTGAAAAAGAGTGTCTTAATTTTCTTCTTCCTTCTCCAGCTAACTC
>BGPR01011458.1:0-15518 GCA_013235015.1 Araneus ventricosus
TTATTACTTCGTTCCAGTTACGTATTTGCTCAATACGGGCGTGGAAGGTTTTCGTGGAAAGTACTGCACCTTCAAGTTCCTTTAAAATTAGGACCTGTGGTAAGCTGTTGTACATGACAATTGTTTAGAATGCTAATACACCTTGTAATTAATATTTCACTATATATATACTACTAATATAAAACAATACACTAAAGAAGGTTATATTTTCAAATAGATCAACCAGCGGGAGTATAAAGGGAAAGGAGGGTAGGTACGCAGAGTTTTTTCCCTGTTGTAACAGTTCAGACAGAAACAGATGTGATCATATCAACATGTGTGTTTTCAGCTATCTCAAAGAGACTAATTTTCTGAGTAGAAATCTTAATTTTTTTTTTGTAAAAAAGAAGGACTAATGCTTTCTTTCAAAGTAAATATCATTATGAGGTTTGTTCCTTCCGATTAACGGCCGTTAGGAATTTAACTATTTAATTCTACGTCCATCATGGACGATTTAGAAACAACATCGGCGGCTAGAGTACGCACAGACCAGATATGCGTACTCTTATCCGTTCTATGATTAAGCAGCCATTCCAACAAAACTTTGCATTTTATTTTATCTATTATTATTATTAAAAAAAAAATGATGGGATAATAATCTGAAGAGCTGTTGTCTGGAAAAAGTTTCCAGTCAATAGAAATCCAAATAATGAGGGAACAATATGACTAGACGAACAAACATATGATGATGATTAGATCAGTGGTGATTATGTAGAGGTGGTGGCATGAGGAATGTTCCAGTTACGAAGGCAGTGGAGCATTTTTATGCGACTACTGCTAAATTTTCAGGGTGCGTACTCTTGGCCTCATGTCCTGCGTACTCTTACCCGCCACGTCGGGTAAGAGTACGCATTTGGCATTTTTTTCTTGCGTTTCGTAATATATTTTTTAAAGCTAACATTTTCATTTTTTGTACCCTTCTTCCTAAGTTAATAAACTATGATTCTGTACATTTTCGAAGCTCTGACTTTTCAATTCTCATTTTTATAATGAAAAATCCACTAAGTGCGTACTCTTACCCTCCTTTCCCTTACTCCTCTTGAAATTATCGTATACTTCCCTATTCAGTGCGTTTCGAGTTTAGCTTCGTGGTTTTCAGAAGAGAATCGAGTATGAATATTGGAATTATTCCCGTTTACCTAATAATCGAAAATTAAGAAAATTAATTGAGTGGCTAAAATATTAAGACACTGACTGCGAATTTTTAAAAATCACTATTTAGTTGCAACGTTTTCAAACGTTTGCGTGTTGAGAAAAGCGAATTTGTATTTATATGCAAAGCTTTATTAGTATGATATGATCTAACGCAATAAAAGTGCTAAGCAAACATATTAACCTGTCAAAATCGTAGAATGCAGCAGAAAATAGACTTCCTAACTTGCGGTAATCGTGGGATACGCAGTCAAATTGTTTAGAACACCCTTTTTCTCAGTATTAAAAGTATTGAAAATTCTTTAGCTTTGAAGATAACAGATCTTGTAGGCATGGGCTCTTTAGGTTGCTGGAGCCGTTTGGGGTGGGGGGAATTTAGCCCATAGTAACAAAATGGCAGCTCTTAATTCCCCTCAGATTGGATGATGCTGTTTTGGAACTTTGAACATATCTTTCCACCTTGTCTCACAAATGCTCTACAGATGGACCTTACCATTAGTATGACGGGGAAGAAATCTGGACTGTAGACCAAAAAACCTTTTTCCATCGTGAAATATAGATGTCGAAGTTTCCAAGCACACATAAGCCGCCTTTTTAGGTTTTACAGCGAAATCAAAGACGATCTTGATGATCGCTTTCTATTAAAGCCAATTCTTGGTAAGTTGCGTCTGGAAGAGACAACGGATATGCTTTGTGATGAATAAAGACGTATTGCGCCGCTGATGTTTGTTAAGTTGTAGCTCTTTTTGATTCCGTGCATAATACGTGTCAGTATTCTCGCTCCTCTTTTATTCACAAGCGATTCCCTCTACGTTTCCAATTTCCACTCGAAAGGCTTTTTTAACTTAGCTGACATTCCTTAAATACTAAAGGCACTTTTTTAAAAAGAAAAGGCCCCAAAGACCGGAGATAACTGCAACCGACTCCTCTTCCACCACAATCTTGCCGCGTTCCATGCCTCTCAGATGTCTTGTTCTGCCCGTGAACATACGAAGTGTAAAGTGTGCTTGTGTTTGTGAGTAGAAGAAAGTTTGTAACAGTGAACTTTCCGGTTTATAATGTCACTACCTGTACTTCAGGGACTAGTTGAAATGAATGAGTGATGTTTCTAATATTTTGATTACTCGCTGAGTATGCAGTTTGTTGTCAAGTTCATACACCGAATTCCGCCACTTTTATCTATCTTGTTCCGTATATGAGTTATAGCGTTAAAATACGCATAAATAGATAGACAAACAGGCAATCAACCTTTTGATGGATTTGAGTTTAAGAGCAATATGTCAAATTGCTTTCTTCTAGAAAGTACTGACTTATTATGCTCTGACAAACGTGATTTTTTTTACGTCTGTTCTCTCGTTACCTGTGGCCGATCGAACTTTCTTGTGTGACAAAATAAGATCAGATTTGAACCTCTAATACCGACGAAACTAATAATGCGTGAGAATTGATTGAGCCTATTATGAAAAACGCCAGTCATAGAAAGTATTGCATCGAAAGGAATGTAGGTATAATGTGGAGAGTACTTAGCTGTCCATCTAGCTTGCAGTGGTCGGTGACAGCAAAATCGTCTACGAATCATATGTATATATGCCTCTACAACACTCGGAAATGTCAACTTCAATATAATTTTTACTAGATACTTTTATTCGATACACTATGAAATGTACCTTTGCTACTTCAGCTTCCACAGGTCCTTTCTGCATACGACATACTTATAATGTTGTATCAACCTTGTAACTATTGTTGTATAACCAATGAATTAAAGAGATTGGTAATTAAATTGAATATTAATACTAAACACTTGCTATTAGGATTTAATCATGACGTTTTACGGAAAATCTACTGTGCGGAAACGAACTATGCCTATCCCATTTTTTTTCAGTCTGAAGGAGGTCTGAAACATGAGATTCATAAAAACCGCGAGACTAAATTTATCGATGATTGCAAGACTTTCTCTTTATATACTTCGTATAACATTAAGTAAGAATTTACTGTCTTAGTTGTCCAATCATTCCAGAAATAATATTTTTAAGTTATAAAGGTTATAAATTTGTAAAGTTTCAATGTAACTGGTACGAAAAACTCAACAATATATATACTCAGTATTCAAACTCACTTCCCAGTCTTTGCATCATGTCTGGTGTTTCGGTTTGGATAGTTACTGATACTCTCGTTTTCAAACGCGCCCAATTATTTTGTTCTTATAAGATTATTAAGGTTAGCTAATTCTTATAAGATTATTAAGGTTAGATAATTCTTATAAGATATTAAGGTTAGATAACTTTGTTTTTAAAGCGGATGAAGTAAACATTTTTTGCATCTAACCATATATCAGAAATTTTAAGAATACTTTATCCATAGAGGCGTAAGAAAAAAAAATAAGTAAGAATTATCTGCTTTTGAACTGAACATTGAAAACGGAAAAAGCTGTCTACGCCGCTAGGAGGGTTAATTCGTCAATGTTTGATTATAGTGATGAAAATCATCGATGTTTTATGCATCCAAAACGGAAGAATTTTCGGGGGATCATGTCAAGGCTTCTAGGAAATTCAATGAAGAAGAGCTTATTCCCGATTTGCTCCGCAGATAATCCGCCGTTATGCCACTTTTTCGCTCAAATATTCGCAAACAGTAGAGAAAATAGCACTATTTCTCGCCTAATAAATCAAGCTGATCAATGCCCATCGCAATGATTTCTACAATGCAGTTCAGTGATGTTTAGTAACAGGAATTTATATCCCCTCTCAATTGTGGGTTTTTATTTTGTTATCATCCTGTATTATTCATTTTATCCTACTTTCATAATCATTTCTTTTCAGTCACTTCTTTTGTCAACGGCTGTATGTTTACCCGATTCTTGCAACCCAAACAAAACCAACTTTCAGATACTACAGGAATATCATTTGAATGGTAAGCACAAGCTGTAAACATTTAAATATTATTTTATGTTTCATTTTAGAAGTCAGTTTCGGTGGATCTCTGAATGTATTTAGATCTCTGAGCTATATTTAAATACGATCACCATTTCAATTTTAGTTATTAGCTCACTGTAGCCTAAATTTTATTGAACTCTTTGTAATCTTACTACCACACAGTTCTCTGAGCCTATATACTAATCAGGGAGTATTTCTGTGAACACATTCACGTGGGCTTTGAAATTTGCATATCTTGCCAACAGGCGGCAGCCCAAATAGCGCTTTGCTTTATGCGCAATATGAAAACTTACGGCGAAGATAGTCATTTCTTCTTTGCTTTCGTTTCCACTATGACTGCTTTTCTGTCATGCAGTTCAGTTTGGATAAGCAAACCGAAAAGTCTGTAAGCATATTAATAATAAGAGTTCAGAAGCTTCTGATAATTCCACCTGCGTTGGCTCCATCTGTTGGTTTCTGTTAACAGTACGCTAATGCCAGCATATGAGTTACCTTCAGATGGCAATCAGGCAAAGTGAGAACATAAACAAATTTAACTAATTATACATTTGGTAATTTGTAGTTCTCCCTTCCCCCTGTTGAGATATCCAAATGTCAGCCACCAGTAGCACACATCGCCCGGTAGTACCTTCAAGTGTGAGCCATCGGCGGTACATTCATGTGTGAGTCACGAGCCATACATGCCGGAATGAACGTGTTAATCTTACAACATTTCTGTCAGATATCATAGTTACTATTGGGCTGGTTATACAAGTTGATTCAGAAAGGTTTCTTTGATGGTAGGTCAGTCACATGAAACAAATCAGTTAAATATAAAGTGAGTTTTACCTAATATGTCAAATGAAAGGGGGTGTAGAAGGGTACTTATACCAAAAATATCTTCATTTTTTGTAAGAGAACTTTATAAAGACATAACTACACAACAACTTAACAAAGTACAATCATTCAGAACGATAGTTTCTTGTCAACCATTTTACAGATGAACTTCCTTTTGTCCGACCATTCTGTTTGTGTGGAAGCAGAAAATGTCTAGATACCCTTTTCCAAATCGTCGGTATTTAAAAAGCGCCTACCTCGGAAACATGGTTTCATCGATCGAGACATGCGATAGACCGACGGAGCAAGATCTGGATTATATGATGGATGTGGAAAAGTTCGACTCCTTCAATCTCCTTCAGTTTGCATTTGGTCATTCGAAGCTTCAAAGGTTTTGCAATGTCCTGTTTGAGGAAAGATCTTTTATAATTGATAAAGCATGGAATTTCCTATATAAGGCAGCATAAATCTTGTTATCTTGTTGAGTAGTTCAGAGTAGAATGCAGAAGAGACATACTAGCCATCTGTTAAGATCTGGAAGTGAATGAGCTGTTCACAATTCCACCAAATATTGATCAGAAACTTTTGACAAACCATCCTCATTTTGCAACTAATTAATCTATTTGACCGACACGTAATCATTGCTTATTATTACCTAGTTTCATAGGTATACCAACGTCTCATCGCGTGCTACTATTTGTCAAACAAATCAAATATCCTGTGGTTTATAGGCTTTAGTCATTTATGAGGAACATCTCTAGATTTCCTGTGCGTTTCCTGCAACTTCTGTAATGCTCGACACATAGTATCCTTGGAGTGTCCAAGGATTTCTGGAAGTTTACGATTGCCAGTTCTTAAATTCTCTTCAGCTCTCCCTTTTATCTTCCCGAGATTCAAAGCGCTGGACTAGCACTTCTGGATTTCATTTCAATTTTTATGTGTCTTTCCTTAAAGCGTTTGAAGCAATTTTTAGCTATCCGGTCGCTAATCTTGTCAAAACCTTCAATATATAAATTCGGCCGGCAGTTTCAGACGCTTTAAGGTCTCGTTTAGAATAATGCTTCAAAATGAATAAACTTATCTCTGTATATCACCCATCATCTGATCGTAAAATGAAAGAAAGAAGAATGGCCGACATAGTTTATAGAAGAACTTATAACATTTTATATAATACTTTTAATTCAACAATGGTTATAAGCAGACACCTCATGCAAGCATTCAGAAAACCCACATACTTTTGAAACACCCTAATGAATCTGCATTAATAATTTTTTTATTCTTTTTGTAACGTTAGTGCTCGCAGAGGATGATTCCGCCAGTATATCCCTTTGCATATTGGTTTTGTTTTAGAACACATAACTAGTTTATGAAGTTGGTCATAACCTTTTCGAATCACCCAGTTTCTAAAAATTTAGAAATCTGAGATCAATGCTATAACTTTCAGAAATCTAAGATCAATGCTATAACTTCCAGAAATCCCGAATAACATATTATTTGTCGAATTGTTGTCTGTAATGTCTATAAATAACAAATTAGTCTTTCTTCCTCCGTAATAGTATTAGCTGCATCGGTTTAATTTCTATAAATGCTTTACTTTTGCAAATCTTTGTGTAACTTTTAAGATAATTAGTTTCATATTGTAATAGGAAATTATTATTAATCTTTCAAGATCATTTTCAGTTGTGGGAGAGCGATTGAAATCAGTTTTTAGTAATGCGACATTTCCCTGCAAGACTACGTCCAGGAAATTAACTACAGCAGCCATTGTTGTCATTTAATTTATTTATTTATCTAACTTTTTAAAAACTACACAGCAATTGTGCGTCGGAGTATTTATCAGTCTTTGTTCAAGATTTTACTATTTGCTAACCAAAATTAAACACTATCACAATTCTACCCATATTAAATTGATTCACAGCGCAATTACGGAAAATTCGAATTTCCCACTTTGGTACTAAATAAAATCAGAATATGTAGTTTACAACGCGGTATAATTTTAGACTTTTTTATGTTGTAATGATTAAAACAATCACCATAATAAACGTCAGTAAAAAGAGGTTTTCAATTAATTTTTTTATAGACTCTAAGTTTATGAAATTTTTCACGTCTCGGAATAAAAAAGCATTTTACTATAAAACTAGTAACATTGTTTCTTAGTATAAAAGTTACTTTTTGGATGTTTACATTCGTGTTTAATTGTAAATGAGTGAAATGTAAGATTGTCAGGATTTTAGTTTAACAATGTTTCCGCTGTTTGTCCGATTACGTATATAACTTTACCGCTACGTATGAACTGCACAAAAATCTATTTCGATCTCTCAATGATGGCCATATTTTCACAAAACAAATTGGAAAGAACAATTTCATGCTGTTAAATGGAAATAAATAATCTTGTAATTCATTTTGTTTCAAATCTTATTTTTGACTATTGTTTAAAAAAGAAATAAGTCTTTATATGTGCTTTTGATATGTTTACAGAAATTTTAATTATTTTACTATGATGTCTATCTCTAAGCATATATCAGCAGCTATGTTATTTCCGAAGAACACAAGCAAGCGAAATTTGTGTATGAAGCGTGTATTTTAACTACACTACTGACCAAAAATATTGCAAAATTTGTAAAACGCGAAGCATTTGCAGTGAATTCGAATACAATGGTTCACAATCAGTTGTGGAGAATGGTGGAACGTACAATCGTAGGCACTAACATTTTGCGGTGAAGATTTTGTCACGTGGGCATTTAGGGAACCAATCACAAATTGATAAAGACAAAAAGGGATTTTGCCTTAACCTCTTCTTAGAAAGCAGATAATGATTTTAAAATTTCATCAATGGTTTTGTTTCCTATGCACATTACTTACATGCATTTACGTAAAAATAGCATATATAATCAGGAAGGTATAAAAGTGTCCGTAAAAAAGCAATTTCCCCCACCCAAATGTTTATTACATATAATATGCAGAATATTCAACCAAATCATACGAAACTTATAGAAAGCAGGACAATTTATTAACAAAGTGTTATATTAAAAGTTGAACTAAATAGCTTTAATATTCGAGGAAATTTGAGTATTTGTAGTAAATAACTTTTAACTTCGCATGCGCAAACATGCGGAAAAAATTGGGATGTTTAACTGAAGGCTTTATACCTTCCTGAATATATAAGCTATTTTTACGAAAATGCAGGTAAACAATATGCATAGGTAACAAAATCTTTCATGAAAGTGTAAAATCATCAGTTTTTCATGAAACGAGGTAAGAGGAAATCTCTTCTTGTCTTCATCTATTTGTTATACACGTCCCCTAAATGCCCTCGTGACAAAATCTTCATTGTGAAATGTGAGTGTCCACGATTGTACACCCCGCCATTCTCCACAACTGTTTGTGAACCACTGTATTCAAATTAACTCCAAATATTTCGCATTTTACAAGCTTTGCAATACTTTTGGCCAGTAGGGTAATTGTGACATCCTACCGAATATGTTTCAATGAATAGTCTCTGCTCCACTGTTACGTCTTGTAGTTATGCTTAAAGAATATTCGCAGCTAAGTTAAATTTAACTTAATTTATTGAGATTTCATCTGGAGTAAATATGGAAATTTATAAACAAAACATCATATATCTTGATTAATAATGAAATAATAAAGTAAGCCCCAAGGCGAGATGTGCATTCACTGGTAAAGGAATTAGAGAGCTTCCCTAAAATGTCCAATTTGTACCTCCGTGGAATACGACCAACCAGTTGGCTGTCGGGATTTCATTTCATTATCTCCTTGTTCAGGTCCGCAGCAAAGACTCTTGTAGATATCATTCTCGCGGGAAACACCCTGGTCTTCACAATACACATCTGCAGGTGAAAACGGCTCGGCATTATGTCCAAGATTTCATCATTCCAAGCAATACGTAGTTGAAAACGCAACACCGCACACAAAAGGTCTGTAAAGAAAAGCAGTCGCCCGTCAATAGAGGGGTGAGGCTGGGTCGGCTACAGGTGACCGAAAATGTCCGTTTTGCCCAGGACCAGGGTCTCTGACTCTGGTTTTGTCGGGGAATACACCTTCTTGGACAATAAATACCTTTTCGGGATTGTTACCCCCTTCCGTGAAATAGGTAGATGAAAGGAGACACCTGTAACTCACAGCACTAAATATTAGTCAATAGTAGCTTGTCAGATGAGGGTGAACATAAGGGTGACCTTCCCTGGGAACGCACACTTAGTCCTAAATCAATGTCAGTTGTCGGAGGAGGCCATACGTCACATCCACATTCAAGTTTTATCGAATTGCGTGTATGAATCATTTTCTTGCTCTACAGCCAGATTTCTTCTCAGACGTCTCCTGGAGTTTCTCGACTTTCAAGATCGAATTACATGCTCTATAATTTCTAACGAATTCTGAGGTCCGGATTGCGTTGCATACTATTAGAAAAGTATACCCCATGAAGAATTTAAGAAAACTATACTCACGAAATGGAAAGAAGGTATGCTTCTGTATATCAAAAGTCTAGGCTCCTACGTCAAAGAGGAACAGAAATGCAATCACACTAACAGCGATTTCAAATAATTATTACAAACCTACTAGTAAAATTTATCTTTATTTTAAGTTTATATTTACTTTTAAACTTCTTTTATTTACCTTTTTATTATCCTAAGCTACCACATATCGACCTGTATCAGCTAAGAGTAGATCTGCATGCATACATCATTGTCAGTTTGTCAGATATCTTTGCGCGGAAGTACAATTTAAATGGCAGTTGTTTCGTGTCAACAGTTGTATATTATATTTATATGAATATTCATTTTTTTCTGATTCCTTGTAGTATTTTGGTTATTTTTAACTTTAGTATTTTACTTAGATGCTTTCTATCCGTGTTTGTTCTTCTGTCTGTGATTGGAAGCTCCATAACTGCCTTTGAGTATTATGCGAAAGTCAAGTTTTCTAAGAATTATGATGGTGGTTCCAAAGATTGTAAGTCAGTTGATTTTGATGAGGTAAAAAATGTGTCTCCAGGGAAGCCTATGATATTTCGCTTCTAGGTATGAAGGAGAAAACATTCGATAAATATTTAAAGCAAACAAGTTTGAAACATACTGAACCCGACTGCTGATACGTAATCTTTGTCATAGCATTTTATCTTCGAATGTCCCATATATCATTTTAATTTAATTTTTTAAAAATCTGAATTCAAGAATAATAATTTGATAATCTCTTTAATCCAATAATAAAATTCATTTATCTACAGCAGATGTTCCCAACCTGTGTTACGTGTACCTCTGTGGAAAAGCGGTAAACTAGCTAGGGATACTCGAAAGTGATCTTGTTAATCGAGGAAAACGCGAAACATAAGTGATTAAAATAATGAAAAAAATCTAGAATTTTGTTTTCCCAAGTTCGAGTGAAAAGCGAAATCTCTGAAGGTCCGAAAGTCTATTCATGAAATATGAAAAAGGAAGGAGTAGATTAAGGCGTAGAAATTGATTGGGAATTCCTTGTCACCAGTCCCGCCCACTATCAATCAATATTTCACGACTACGTCTTTGTCTCCCAAGAATCAACAAAGGCTGTTACTTTACTATGCTCCACTGTTCTTTTTGTCATTTTCCTTTTGTTCTTTTCGTTTAGAACTATCCAGTAAATTCCCGAATCCTCTCAAAGCTTCTTGTTTAAAATCTTTTATTTGATACTCTATTAGAAGCAGGCCTGAAAAATTGATTATCACTAGAAGTATTTCCTAGCTTTTATTATAAATATAAAAACGAAAAAATAATACAAATGCTATTAAGACATTCGGATTCATTGGAATCTTCAACTAACCTAAGCTCTTAACGTTATTAATAAATATACCTTATGCGTAAGGGGCATTCCAATGAAAAGAAAAAAAACTAAGAGTTACACGAAAGAAAAAAAGTTGGGAACCGCTGCTTTTGAGTATTGTATATTATCCTTCAATGCTCGATTTTTTAAATTTAAAAATAAAAAATGTTTTTGGCATGTGAAGCTCAAATATAACAACAGGAAAATGCACGAAAATATAAAAATAGAATTGTGATATTATTAAATTGAATTTAATGAACGCATCAAATCAATTTTTTTATAAAACAATAAAAAAAGTACTTTAAAAGTAATATCAAATGGTAAGTACCTGTAGAAGCAGTTGATGAAACCATCGAAGTTGCAAGACTCCTTTTAAATGCTACAAACTGTGTAAATATGTCAATAGGTGTATCAGGAATTCAATAACTGACTACTACAGACTATCAATAGGACCTGTGCTAGCCATGGAAAATAAAATGAATGATTATTATTCATCTCTTTTGATGTTTGTAATCTGATACAGCGTGTTGGAGTGGACATCAAATTTTCTATTCATTATTAACATGAAAAATAAATTATGTATCAAATTTGATACATAATGCAGTAAAGGGTTATTATATTTCTGTGAGTAAAAGATTTTTTCATAGAAAATATTGAAAGGAATATGGTCCTATTGGTTTAAAAAAAAATTTTCTGCATTCAGCAACTAAATGCAAAATTAAATTTCTATCAATAATAAAGGAGAATGTGTGTGTATGTTTGTTTGTCTACGTGCTTGTGTGTGTGTTGGCGCTCTACAGGGAAGACCACTGGACCTAGAGCTACGAAATTTGGCATCAACATACTTTAAAGGATGGGAATGTGCACCTATGAGCCTTTTTTGAAATTTTAATTAATTACAAATTAATCAAAATTTTAGCGTTTTTCCTTAATAACATCCAAAAAAATTACAAAAGAAAAATCATTTTTACACCATCGGAAAATGAAAAAAAAAAATATTTTCAATGATATCAATTAAGTTTCCGTACAATTTTTCTCTAACGATAATGAAATTTAAAAAATAATTTTTGGCATAATTTGCAACAATACTTTTCATTGTTGCAGCGAAATATCCTAATACATTTTGCTTTCATATTTTATTTCATCAAAATTTTTTTGGATTCTGTAATTCAAGAAATCTGAGATATTCCGTTTATTAAGGAATATTCAGTAAGCTAGATGATTATGGTTCTTATGTTTTCATTCTTTTTTCAGCGTGTTTTATTCCAGCTAACATGCCGTTGATCATAAAATGTGCTGCGCCATTTTCGTGTTGAAATCAAATGCATATTTTGGAAGAGGAATAAGAAAGTGAAGATGGCACGGATAACGCGCAATTAGATATCACATGACAGACAGTTATTTTAACTCCATTAGGGGCGTTTATGTGGACAATGAACAGAACAGGTGCAAGGTAACTAACAGAACATAAGTTAAATATCTACACGAACTGAAGTTTAAAATTACGTTTATAAGGGAACCTGAATATAAAATGATGAAAGATTCAATTGAAATCATATTCCCGTTGAATAGGTTGGTCGCCGAAAGCGGCTAGACAAAAATAATATTAAGAATAACTTTTTTAACATATAGCCATTAAAAAACAAAAAGCAATAAACAAGGTTACCCCATAAATCCCTATCATTAATCAAATCATCAGTTCAAGTGTAACTTGCGAATAAAACTGTTGGCAGAGCTTAATATTAATAGTGCCAGTTTAGAATTCGACTTATTTTAAATTAATTTTCTTAAGTAATGGAAAAGAAAAAATAATTTCTTCCTTTTTACACAATTGTTTTAAATTTAAATCGACTTATTTCATTTTTATAAAAATGGGACCGATTTTACAACCGATTTTCCACTCAGCAGAGTTCTCAAATTTTTTATACTTGTGTGTTCTCGATGAAAATAGCATATTTTAATATTTTCAGAGCTTAATTATCATTTAATTGATTAATTTTAATTTAACTATGAATCTCCATGATTGTTTCCATCTAGTTGTGAATATAGAAAAAAAATTATTTGTAGATTCCATAACAGTTATATAGTAAAGACTTATGTAATATATTATGAACTAAAAAGTAAAAAATAATAAATATTTTTAAAAATTCTGCCTTTAATATAATAATAAAAGTGTGTTTTGAAAAATGATTTTTATTAAAATTATTTCAGCTTGTTTAGAAAAGTGCAAGTCATTTTTCAATCTATTCTGTATTTTCACCAATGGGGAAAAAATATTGAACACTTCTAGTTCTGAAGAACAACTTCCCTTCCTTCATGGTATTCATTTTTTGAGTATGACTCGGGTCATTCTGTGCCACGCATATGTATTTGGGGTTTCCTATTTAAGTGAGTATTTTGATTTATTCCATTTAGTTCTTAATTTATTTTTTAAAAGTGTTCGATTTGATTTGAGAAATGCTATTTAAAATAAGAACCAGTTCTTTTACAAAAATTGTGCAACGTGTGGCGGAATGATAGGATAATTTAAAACCATAAGAAAATTGCAAGCTTTCGCAATAAAATGATATTACAAGAACCAAAAGGACGATATTATGGGAAGATTGTAATGGAATATTGCCTGTCAGGGGAGGAATAGCCTAATGATATTCAAAATAATGTTTTTTCCTGCTTGGCAGCCAAAGATTTAGCATTGAATAAAGCGATATGGCCTTACCTTACATAGATTACTAGGTATTGTTGCTTTCATTTGCAAACCTCTTAAAACGAAGATTAACCCAACGTAAGATTTCTTGAGGAGGGAGGGGTAAAAAGAATAATTTCAGTGGATTTTCATCTGCACGCAAACATTCGTCTCTAATGTCAATGACTGCATGACGCCGACTGAATGTTAACCTTTCTGTATTTTTAAAAATTCATTAAGTTTTATCTATACATTTAAATTATGTTTATATTTTAGAGTACAATTTTACATCCATCTTTTTATCAACTCGATATATATATGCTTTTCCATTGATATGACTTTAGCTTCTTGTTTGGCGCAGTATGGTCAAATCCCTGGCCCTTGTGCCATTAAAAACCAAAGCAATCTATAAACAGTGGAACAGAATGCCGCCACTCGCACACTTGGCTCTATCTCCAAGACTGAGAATGCGCAATTCAAAGATATCCAGTTTATCTGCTTCACACTGTACAAAGCCACTGAAACCCCTGAACCAGAAGGTCTTTCTCAAAGTGAGAGGGAAGTAGAAAAGAAAAATGAAAATAATAATATTAAAAATAAACAAAAAATAAATTGGATTAAAAGACACAAAATAATTAATTAAGATAAACATTTTTGTACACTTGGGTGTTCTCGAATACAATACACTGTTTCTATATATTCAGTGCTTACTTATTATATGTTATTCGGTCCAATAAATCAAATTTTGATTCTGTATGAATCGCGCCACCTGGTAGTGAATTTCAAAAAAAAATTCATTTCAGTAGTCCTTAAATATTATCATAATCAACTATAAATTAAAAACTAAAGAGTAGAAAATGTTTTTGAAAAAATAATGCCATTTTTTACGCTAATAAATTTGAGCTTTTAATAACTGCTTTTATTAAAATTATTCATTATCAAAATTATTAATTACGAAAAAAAATTTAATTAAATGAAAAAATCAAAATTATGAAATTATTGAGTTACAAAATTGATTTGAAAAATTAAACGTTATTTTCTAAACCTGTATCATAATACTAAGAGAGTCAAATGCAGTGATTTCACTTCATGGGAAGAAGAATATTAAATATTTTAATTAGTGTGAAAACCATGTACGATAATTGAAGAAAATTTTAAGAAATAATTATTGCGTAACAAATAACCGCCATTTTTATTCATTTTTCACTTGGGTATATTTTACAGATAATATTGCTGAGGCTATCGATTACATCGATGGCTGGCCAATTCAAATAATTGCCTATGGCTTCTTTTCTGTCGATTCCTTTTTTATTCTCAGGTGAGAATTTATAGCTTTCATTTTCACAGTCGCATTTTTTAAAAGACAATTTTAAATTTTGTTCCTATATTGGTATGAATTCTTATAATTGAATTTCTTGAAGCTGCACATTGCTTTCCTAGGAATGCTGCTTTATTCACTTACATTTCATACTTTATCCATTATATAAATTATAGGTCCTTTTATATTACTTTACTTATAATCAATATTTTATTACGTCACGTCATAATTGATGACTAATATTTGATTTTTTTAAATAAAAAGAGAAATTTAGTGAGTTGCTTATATATATATATATATATATATATATATATATATATATATATATATATATATATATATATATATATATATATATATATATATATATATAATGAATTTAGAAATTAGAAATTAGTTATATGTGTCTTTTTTATGAAAAGGTGTTTTCTGACTTTTTCTTACTTCGGTAATTATTAGAGAAACGATCTGAAAAAAATTTTATATCATGAAGTAATTTAATAATAAATTAAAATTTTTTGAAGCTTTGGCGCAGTCTCCAAATACATGAGGGTTCTGTGTACTGATAATTGTTTTTCAGTACATTTCAATAACAATAGAATTGAATTGCGCCTCATTGACTAAATATGATAGACATATTTATTAAATGAGATGCAATGATAGACATATTTATTGATCTAGTCATTATTTCTGGTGGAAATATACAAAAAAACTTCTGAAATATACAAAAAATAATATTTTTTCAAACAAATTATCCATTTAC